>OVBB01000508.1:0-22705 GCA_900406415.1 Isatis lusitanica
GAACGTCTCAGATGTCTCAGAAAACAAGTTGATGAGGTTCAAATTCTCTTCAAATTTCATTTGATATGTAGTTAAATAAGTTTCTGAGTTTAGGAATGTTGTTTCTTGGTAGGTACGTAAGCGCGACATTATCTTGAAATTCTCGGGACTAGATGACTCCTTCGATTTGTTTCCTTACATAGTGAAAGTGAAACAAACGCACAACAGTTTCCCAGTAGGAACGTGCATTAACAGAACAGACATAGACAATGAAGACTTTGTTGATTTCTTCACAAAGAACTTTAACTGGGCAGTGTTCGGAAACGAGCTAAAGTGGTACTGGACAGAGGCTGAACGTGGAAAGCTCAATTACCAAGACGCAGACGACATGTTGGATCTCTGTATCGGCAATAACATTAACGTTAGAGGACACTGCATCTTCTGGGAAGTTGAGTCCACGGTTCAGCCGTGGGTTCGTCAGCTGAACAGAACAGAGCTGATGAACGCTGTCCAGAAGCGCCTCACAGATATCTTAACGCGATACAAAGGAAAATTCAAGCATTACGACGTAAACAACGAAATGCTTCATGGTTCTTTCTATCAAGATAAGCTTGGAAAAGGTGTAAGACCATTGATGTTCAACATTGCACACAAGCTTGATCCGTCTGCTTTGCTCTTTGTGAATGATTATCATGTCGAGGACGGTGATGACACACGTTCGTCCCCGGAGAAGTATATAAAACTTGTTCTTGATTTGGAAGCACAAGGAGCAGCCGTAGGAGGGATTGGGATCCAAGGACACATAGACAGTCCTGTTGGAGCCATTGTTTGCTCTGCTCTTGATAAGCTCTCTGTTCTTGGTCATCCAATCTGGTTCACAGAGCTTGATGTGTCTTCGACAAATGAGTTCGTCAGAGGAGAGGATCTTGAAGTCATGCTGTGGGAAGCATTTGCCCACCCTGCGGTTGAAGGTATCATTTACTTCTGTTGTCCCACTTTTTGATGGTTTTTTAAACCAAGTCTGAGTTTTATAAATTAAACATATACATAAATATCATCTTAAATTTAAAATTTTAAACTGTAGCATCAAAGAACCACTTTTTAAATTGAGAAATTTATGACATTTTGGAGACAAAAGGTGCATACTGTTTTGTTAACAAATATTGTGTTATTTCACTATTTTAGATGACATCATTTTTTTTCTAACATCGAAAAATTAGACATATGAAAATAAAAATATTTTCTGACACCAATTACTTGCTCTCATAACCTCCTACCAAAACAGTCCAAAATTTTATTATAGCTATCTAATTTGTTGTTTCTATATATATATAAAAGATCATAAGATTTTGGGATTTTGATTTCTCATCAGTTTGTGGATATATGATAGTATAAAATTTACCATTTCCTAATAATATATATAGATGAGATTCCTAACAAGATGTTATTTGCCTTCAACAGGAATAATGTTATGGGGATTTTGGGAACTATCTATGAGTAGGGAGAACTCAAATTTGGTGGAGGGAGAAGGAGAAGTTAACGAAGCCGGTAAAAGATTTTTGGATGTGAAACAAGAATGGTTATCTCATGCCTATGGGATTATCAATGATGAATCAGAGTTTAAATTCAGAGGCTATCTTGGGACTTATGCCGTCGAAGTTTGTACTCCAGCTGGTATTATTCTCAAAACGTTTGTCCTCGAAAAGGGAGAATCTCCATTTGTTCTCTCGATTGATCTATCATCTTTGTGATATTTATGTTTCTTTTTCCTTTTCTGCTGTTTCTCTTATATATGGGTTGGGATTTGTTCTTTGTGGAGTCATAATATATGTAAAAAAAGTTATGTTCTGTTTTTGTTTTTGATTATTTGTAATTAGTTATACATTATTTATATCATAGGTGAGATATATGTATGTTTGTGTGTTTGTGTATATATATCATAATATATATATATATATATATTTTTTTTTTTTAACGCTGATACAAATTATAAGAACTATTACAAGAACAATTCTATAATGGACAACGTTACCTGCTCCACTAGGATCCACGACCACGATGAGACGGCTCCGATTGCACCACGTTGAAGACCTTCTTGTAAACTTATCTCCGTTAATCTGTAGAAATTGCTTACTCGGGAATTTGAACCCAAAACCTCCTGGTGTAGAAGCATTAGTGAACCCTTGATCAAATTCTTGCGCATATATAATATTATATATGTATGATAGAAGGTGGTGGTTTGTAAAGAGAAAGACAGTTTGTTTATTAACTTCGCATCATCTCAACTACAAGAGCCTTATATTTATAGGAAGGATAAGTTGGTAACATATGCGCGTTCAAACAAATGTTTACAAAAATATATTAAAATACTATGAATGACTAATCATTTTTTAATAACAATCCATTTTAATTATTCTCCATTGATAGTATATCTTAATATTATTAAAAATGAGATACGAAAATTTGTTTGCTCTTACCACTGCTATTACGATTTTTTAATGAAGGATGGGAATGGTAGAGTTGTATTAAAATATATATTTTAATAAGCAAAACAATCGACTAAAACCAAAGAAATCGGGTCAAACCCGATTGACTTCGGTAAAAGACGCGGATCTGACTAAAATTTTAAATCAGAACTGTTCAATTTAATTGTTTTAATCTAAACCGTTTAATTAGAAAGGCGTATTATATTTTCTCCCGCTTCGAGAAAAAAAAAACGAACGATTCTGATTTTCTTACATAAAAATTTAGTTGCACCAATTTCAATCCAAACCGTTCCAAAACAAAAGACATAGTTTCCATAACGATTTCCGTAACATATTGAATATAAAAAATTTTAAAACAGATAAGGAATAAAAGATTTTGTTATGCAAAGAGTTTTAAACCAAATCAGGATTGAATCGAAATATTCCATAACAAATCTCTAACAGATTCAAAACAATAATTAGAAAATACGAAACTTCTGCTGCAATACTTTCACATTTAGCTAAACCCTAAATAAACTACCATCCCTATATAACGACCATGTATTAGGTATTCATACTCAAATCATTTCAAAACAATATAAGTTTCATCACTTATTTTATGTTAATGGAAGAGTTTGAATCCTTTGTTTGCCTTTTGAAATACAAGAAGATTTTGAGAAGCATGTTTGTATTAATTCGTTAAAGGATTATCTCAATCTAAAGTCAACATGAACATCGCTGAAGAAAATTTATGAGTTCTCATCGGCTTATGCATCTATTAATTTGTTAAACCAAGGTTGTAAAGAATCCGTTCAAGGTTCACTCTTTATGGAGAAATGTATTGAATGTGGAAACATAAGTGCGATTTACATCAAAGGAACTCAAGATTATTTTCTCGAAGATCAGCCTGTTGAAGGTCTTTCTTTATCTCTAATCACGAAGGATGCTGTTAGACGCATGTCCTTACATTTTGTTGTTATTCAAAAGTGACGATTAGAGTTTCTAAAGGTAGTGGCACCGATGAGACACCATCTTTTGATGAACATGTACCAGGAAATGTACAAGTGTAAGTGCCATTATCATCAACCATTCAATAAGTGGCATTATCACGAGTGGAAAGATTCAGAGCTGTGTGAAAGTTGTTTTTGTTCTTGGCATGTAGGAATCTTTATTAATTACTGCATTGTCGTTAGATTTCCTGATACCAAATCATGGTTGAATTGAATGTATTGCATACTTCTCGAAGATTAAGTTTGTGTTATTTCCATTTTATTACATAAAGATTACGCAGTTTTGTTTTATATTATTTACTGTTTTTTTTTCAACAAAATACCAAGTCATTGTCTATATAATTCTCTTCTTTGTCTAATCATATTAAAAATGCAGTCTTGGTACGGTAAGGCGAAGAAAATGTCAAGAAATGTGCTTTTTAAAGAAGTATTAACATAGGCAAGTGTTTGTAAAAAAAACCTGAAAACAAACTATTAACAATGCATATATATTTTTGAATCTTAAATAAGAAATAACCAAATTGAATGACAATTCAAGCTTGATAGAGATCTTACCAAACCGTTGTTCCTAAGCTTCAAGAGTATTTCTTTCTAATCATCTATAAAACTACCACAGTCGGTCATACTCATGAATCTGCGAAACATATATCCACAAATTATTAATGATAAAAGGAGGGTTTGTGTACTATCATATCATTACAAAAATGAAGTACCTTCTTCTGAATTCTATCGCTTCTCGGATCCATGGATTAAGCATGAACTGTGAACAACCTGATGCCGATAAACAAACCGTCTTTGTGTACTCGGTTCCTATAGCTTAAAACAAAAAAAATTGAGATAATCATACACATTGTACATATATTGTTGCTTAATTCAATTGTATTTGTTGTACCTATTTCTTTCTCCAATGACCAAAACCTTAAAACACAAACTAGACTGCGTTCTGTCTCCATCTTCCATTGATCGTGGAACCTTCTAGCAATTGATCCATATGCTGTGCAATCGATCACTTCATTGTTGTAGTTCATATATAACGTATTTTGGATGTTGATTGTCGGTTTTTTAACATTATGATAAATTCGTTATGTAGTCCGGAGTTTATATTTTACTTACCTCTCATTTGTCAGCAGGAATGACAATGTGTATGGCTCTTCGTCCCGTATAGCCGGTTGTTCAGTTCGTAGATTTCCAATAGCCGATACAAATCTCATTACATCTGTTTTGGATAAATGGATAGAGATATGGTGTTACAAACATAATTATCTTTTATAATAGGATTAACTTGATCTTCCTAAAGTCCAAAAACAATAAATTTCAACTCACTAATCAGTACAGAAAATTGCACTTTGTACTTTAATATGTCCTTGAATCTTGGATAGTTTTCTTTAGGTGTTAGACCCATAATCTCCCTTGGAATTGGCCCCTTTCCACCATCTTTTAGGCATATTGTTCCACTACTAAAGCATAATATAAAATAAAAATACACAACACCAGACATGCCTTGAGTCATAACAAAAAGAAAAATATATACACATAGAACCTTCGTCCATGTTGGCTTCCTGTTTGGTTAAGGAAATATGAATTCAAGATTGGCTCAATGAACCTTATTTGGGTTGTGTTAGAGAAAACAAACTCAAAATTATGAGTGGATAATTTAGATTCCCTCTCTGCACTTGAACCTCAAAAGTCTGAATAAACTTCCACTCACCATCCACCAAAGTATCCTGAAAACGTTCAACGTGAACTTGTGGAATCGTACCACCAGTTCTATATCCATGTACACAGAAGCATAGTAATTTAATAGTACATCGAATATCTTATATATTTTTGAATAAAAATTTTTATGATCAATCTCTGAACATAAATTTGCAAAAAAAAAGCAAATTTATTCGTTAAGTTCGTCTGGCCAATACTATGTCCTGGAAAATGTCTATGACGAAGACAATATAACAATTATATACTTCTTGATATTATACCAAAAAAATATGCTGAAATAGTTAGTTGTAATTTTATTTTACCTCTTGATCACACACCACCATTCGCATACATGTTTCACCGTTTTGTATGAACTCAGACCATAATCTAAGTATTTTCACACCTATTACCCATGTCGTTCCCACATGTATGATTTCCCTTACAGCATCTCTTGCTGTTTTGTACTCTCCACCAATCTCTTAGTATTCTGTTTGCCATTGAAAAATTTAGAAAACATTTTAACAATTTTGAAATTGACAGAAAAAAACCCTTCATAGTTTTTTTTTGGGTTACTTGGAGATACTTAAGAAGACTAACAAGCTTTAAAACTCTCATATAATAATGGTATGCAAAAATCGCTTTTCAGTTTCATAGTCTCCATAAAAAAAAGTAATTATTATCTTTGTCAGGTAAATAATATTTTTCCTTTCGAGAACAAGTCGTTTATGTCCATTTATTATAAAGATTTCAAATAATAATTATATTTTAAAATAGATTTCCTTAAGCAAAGTCCCACCTTCGTCCTTCATAATTTGACCAAATTTCAATATTTTATATTTTAATGTTAATTCCATATTAATTGAACGTGTGTTCTATATTCTGTATCATAAAAATAGTTTTTTTTTTCTAAAAGAAATTATCCATTTTTGTCTCTATAATTCGCATTTTCGTCTAATATTGTTACAGTACTCTAATATCTTTTTGTGATCAAAGATATATGAACAGTTATTTAAAAACGAATAATGACCTCCTAGCCAACTACTATCTGCCATTAAAGATTGATATTGAAAAGTTGAACACTATATGTTATTAATCTCGAAGAACTATAGCGTTCCATCGCTTACCATCAAAGTCATTATAATGCACATTTTCGAGAATCTCAGTATTTTTTTTCAGACTACAACTGGAGCCATAATTATTCTTATACATGCTAATATATTTGAATTCATTGTAATTTTTGTATATATCTTTGACAAACTCGACCCAAATAAATCTCGATAACAAAACCCTTCACCAATCTTATTGCACCTCTTCCATTATTGTTGAAGTTTTTTCCCTACAATTGCAATTTATAATGTAGTATTGTTTTTTAAGTGCCTGATCTATCAAATGATATTGAATAACATCGACAGAATTTTAGTGGTGAACAAGTATATGAAACGATTAATAAACTTAAGTGTTGGTCCCAAAAAAACCAACACACACACTATTGTTTGAAAATTAATACTAAGAACCATTAAATTTGAATTACAATCTTCGCTTCATAGAGATCTGAAATTGTTCTTTCTAGGCTTGGAGAGTATTTCAATCTAAGGATCTATAACACTCTCACAGTCCGTCATTCTCATGAATCTGTCAGAAAATTTAGTCCCAAAGTATTAATGAGATACTATGGGTTTGTGTAATATCATGTAAGTAAAAAAAATATGTACTTTCCCCTGAATTCTATCGCTTTTTAGATCAATGGATTAAGCATGAACTGTGAGCAACCTGATGCCGATGCATAAACTGTCTTTTGTGTACTCGGTTCCTAAAACTTGAAACAATAATTTGAGCATATTATATTCGGTGTTGCTTATATTCAATTGTATTTGAAATTGACAAATAATTAGAGCAAATTCGAGCATAAATTGTTTTGTACTTATTTGTTTATCCAGTGTCCAGAACCTTAGAACACAGACCATTCTACGCACTTGTCTCCATCTCCCATTGATCGTGGAACCTTCTACCAATAGATATGTATGCTGTGCATTCGATCACTTCATCCCTTTAATTTATGTACCAATTTATCCGTGTGCTTGTATTTTTTAACAGTAAGATAAATTCTGTTATGTAGTGTTGCACTTTATATTTTACTTACCTCTCATCTGTCAGCAGGAAGGACAATGTATATGGATCTTCGTTCCTCATAGCCGGTTGTTCAATTCTTAGATTTCCAACAGCCAATACAAATCCAATTACATCTGTTCTTGAAAAATATATAGAGATATGGTGTTACAAACATAATGAACTTTAATCATAGGAGAAATTGTATTACATATTGTCCAAAAACAATCAAATCTCAACTCACCAGTTAATACTGAAAAATGCACTATGTCGTTTAACTTGTCCTCAATTTTTGGATGGTTAAGGAAATAGCAAGTTGAGATTGGCCTAATGAACCTTACTTGGGTTGTTCTCTTGAAAACAAACTCAAATCTATGATTAGATAGTTTAGCTACCCTGTTGGAAGGTACCATTTCCAAAGTCTGGATAAACCTCCACTCACCCCCAACCAAACTATCCCGAAAACGCTCCACAAATTCTGATGGTATTGTACCACCAATTCTATAACCTTGTACACAGAAGCATAATAATTTAACAGTACATCAGATGTTTTATATATTATTTTAAACAAACTTATGGTATCAAAATCTCAACATAAATTTGCATACGAAAAAAGCAATTATATTGTATAAGTTGTCCTGGACAATACTACGTATATAAATATTACTCTACTTGGTTGTGCTATCCATAAAAACAAACTAACAATTATATACTTCTGGATATGATAAAAAAAAGTGCTGAGATGGCTAATTCACAAATTTAGTATACCTCTTTATCACACATCACCGCTCTAATGCATGTTTCACCGTTTTGGATCAACTCAAACCATAATCTATGTATTTTCACACCTATTGCCCAAGTCGCCCCCACTGGCCTGACTTCCCTTACATCATCTCTTGGTATTCTGTACTCCCTACCATCTCTTAATATTCTGTTTTCCATTGTAAAAATAGACACATCAGAATTTCCATAAAAACCTCTCTTTAGCTTTCTCTCTCTCAATAAGTCTCCATTATCTTTCATCTTCTTGAGCATAAGCTCTGATTCGTCAATATGACTTTGTCAACATGACATTCTAGGGAGATGAATTCCTAACAGTGGTTGAGCACAATAGAGGCTTAAGAGTATATCAGAGCTCTGATACCATTATATTCGTCTGATTCGTAAAAGTCTTATGTGCATGCTGTGCAGGAGCAAACATCAAAGTATTGATGTCCGTTTCATCCATGAATGGATATACGACTGATCCATCTTGCTTAAACGAGATTGGTTTTGGAATCTGCTCCCTTGTTGGACCATAGAACTTATCTTCATCTATCTGTATAGCGAATTGAGTGAACAACTGCTTCTGAAATGAGGATGTTCTTGGTTTTTTGAACTTGATCTTCGTTGTTCCATCATTTCGAGTTTGAAAGCTGACTTCCGATGTTTGGACAGGTGACTGCGCTCCTTGATGTAGCTTCTCATAGCTTGTTACCCAATATTCTGCTAGTCGCTTGAGTAATTCTTCACGAGTGATTTGTCGAGGAATCTGAACCGAGTTGGGTGCTTGAGATGCTGAATTTACTTCCAGGTATAATCCATCATCTGATGAGGGAAGTGAAAGATCAAGGGCATAATATTGGATCTGATAGAGGCTTAAGAGTAGATTGCTCTGATACCATTATCTTAAGCTATGTTATGACTAAGATGGAAGGTCATGTTGAGCAGTGTCGTATTAACAGACGAGTTCGATGAAATTCCAAGTATTGGGAGCTATCAGGACAATCTACTCTTAAGCCTCTATCGTGCTCAACCACTGTTAGGAATTCATCTCCCTCGAATGTCATGTTGACAAAGTCATATTGACGAACCAGAGCTTATGCTTAAGAAGATGAAACAGAATCGTCACTAATAGTATAATCGAAAGAAACCAAGACTTATGAAGATGTTAGAGAAGTCTGGAATACTTAGAAGTTTAGAGACTCATTTAGAGAGAGAAAGCTAGAGACACATCAGAATTTCCATAAAAACCTCTCTCTAGCTTTCTCTCTCTAAATGAGTCTCTAAACTTCTAAGTTTTCCAGACTTCTCTAACATCTTCATAAGTCTTGGTTTCTTTCGATTATACTATGAGTGGCGATTCTGTTTCATCTTCTTAAGCATAAGCTCTGGTTCGTCAATATGACTTTGTCAACATGACATTCTAGGGAGATGAATTCCTAACAATGGTTGAGCACGATAGAGGCTTAAGAGTAGATTGCCCTGATAGCTCCCAATTCTTGGAATTTCATCGAACTCGTCTGTTAATACGACACTGCTCAACATGACCTTCCATCTTAGTCATAACATCGCTTAAGATAAAGGTATCAGAGATGAGTCTTAGTCAAAACCTCTCTCTAGCAAAAACTTCGAGATTGATTGAAAAAACCCAAGAGAGACTTTTTGTGGGTGGCTTGAGAAAACTAAGAAGACAAACAAAGCTTTGAGAATCTCACATGAGAATTCGACACAAAAATCCTTTTACCGTATCACTTTTTCCATTAAAAAAAGTCATAATTACTTCTGTCAGGTAAATAGTATTTTTCCTTTTTACAATAAGTAATTTATTTCAATTTGTTATAAAGAAACGTGTTAATAGACGTCGCTTCGGTAACAAGAAAACTGCATGATATGATTACATCCACTAAGACCACTTCTGGACTAATTAAAAATCATATTCAATATATTACTCTGTATATGGAATCAGAAATAGAAAATCGTTTTTATTAGTTCGAAAATCTCATTATATTGTTTATCTTCATTGCTTACATGCAACCAATGTTGAAAATAGTTATATACAATGTCCAATTATAATTGATATATTTAAATATTACTATGTATTTATATTACACTTTTTGGAAGTTCCTGACCTGCTAGCCAAACTATACTATAGATTGATATTGAAAAGTTGAACACTTTTTGTTGTCAAAATCGAGAAACTAAAGCAGTCTGCATTGTTTAAAATGTAAAATCATTATCATGCACCTTTTCAGATATTATTTGAGATGTCAAATAAAATCAAATATGTTTAGTGATTTTTTTCTGCCAATTGTTTTTCATTGAAGAAGTATTTTTGGCGAATTATCAATGTTATATTTTTATACTTTTGAATAAAAAGTATAAAACCAGCATTTATTGTTATTTTGTATATCTCAAAATGTCAAATTCGGATCTCTTTGAATCTCAAGAAAACAAAAAGTCACTCATCATCATGCACATCTACCATTATTATATCATATTATTTATACTCATACATCCTTTCCATTTCTTTTTTTCCATTTTATTTCAGCTTCCATTACACTCATATTCGCTCTCTTTTTAACCTAAAATAAAATGGCGAGTATTACCAAATTTCAGATATTAAAGTCTCTAATCTCTCTCGCAGTACAATCCGTGCATTCGTTAAAAGAGCTTATGAAGAAAAAGATTACAAGTCGCCTTACGAACGAAAATTTATTCTGTCTGACCAAGATGTAAGTATTACATATTTTTCTTTGCTCATATATTCTACTTCGGATTTATTCATTTCTGCTTCACTAGGGAAACACAATGCAAACCTATTTATCTAAGGATATTGCAAAAAAGTACGAGAATTTCAAAGAATGTGGATATTGTTAGACAAGTATCTTTGGAGTTTATAGAGCATCTGTGTTTTCTAGATTCACAAATCTGCCTATAAAGATTTGGTTCTTCCCTGACTCCACATACATCCAGGACAATTCCATGCCTCCCATGAAAAAGTATTCATTTACCGATTTTGATAAAGTTCTTGATGGATCACACTTTATCTCTTGCGAAGGAGGTACTATTTACTTTGATAATTATGAGAATGCTTCGATTTAAATAAATGTCTATCAAAGTACTAATTCTCATTACTGTTTTTAATATCAGTTGACCTTTTAGGTGTAGTAGTGAAGGTTGAAAAACTGAACATTTTTCATAATCCACACCTAAATAGAGATTCAAGAAAACACTTGAGGTTCACTCTCAGAGATGTCAAGTAAGATCTATTAACTATTTCACCTAATAGTTGGTACTACAATGTTCTTATCATTTACTATTTCATATACGTTATATATAGTGTGAAGGAACTTTGTTCAACTGCTTGGGGTACATTGGCTACTCAATTTGAAGTAACCTGGAAGAATTTACGCCGTAGGGATATGAACATATGTGCTTTAAGGTTATGGAGCATAGATAGGTCGTTTGGTAAGTTTTTTTCCGATATACCTATGTTAATTTTTCTTATGAAACTAATAATCGTATTTTCCAATATCAAATTCGATTTCTATACATCTGTCGTCATTTCAACTACATAGGAAAATATACTATTCACTCAAGAGGTGGTGCTTCAGAGTTTTAGTTGAACCCAGGCTTATACGAAGCCTATATTACTAAGAAGAGGTAATATTGTAAAACAATTATCTTTTTGTGGTATGAACGTTTGCAAAATGTATAATGTTGTACCAATCTTGCTCTCTCACTACTTTTTTATATTTATTGTTATGTAGATTTGTCATGGATCCTCAAGCAATGAAGGTGGAGAACAAGTATAAACAGGAATAATCCGACTCTTATTACGCCTAATTTATTTTTCTTTGTAATCTTATGTATATCTTAATTTAAAACGTGGTTTTATTATTGTGGGATTTTTATACTCCATTTTATACTTAAATTTCATGTTTCTCTAAAGGTTCAAATTATTGAAGGTTTTGTTAAATAAGTTTAATTATATTGAAGGCTTTGTTATTTAAGGGTTTAGTTACGGTTTGTGTTTATATTGATGGCTTTGTTTATTAAGATATAAATTAATTGTTGTGGTTTTGTATATATGAACCTCGACCCAAATAAATATCAAGTATACAAACCGTCACCCAGAAGTAATGCACCTCTTCCATTATTATACCCTATTATTTATATCTCATACATCGTTTCCATTTATTCTGTTGCATTCTTTTTCAACTTCCATTACTCTCATATTCTCTCTTTTTGAAACCTAAAATGGCTTTTCCAATAAGACTTACTGATCTTAAGATCTCTAAGCTCTCTACGAGTACTATCTGTGTGTTTGTTAAAAGAGATTATCAAGAGAACGACTACAATTCCCCTTATTCCCTTCATTTGGTTTTCTCCGATGAAGAGGTAAGTATTTCATATTTGAATTTGTTCTTATGTTGGTTTTAAGGTTTAATAATTTATGCTTTGCTAGGGAAACACAATGGAGGCATATATCTCTAAGAATATTGCCAAAAACTACGAGGATAGTTTCAAAGAGTGTGGATATTATAGAATAAGTAACTTTGCAGTTTTTAGAGCATATGAGTTTGAAAAAGTCACAAATCTGCCTACAGGGATTTTCTTAATCCCTGAAACCACATGTATGCTAGACTATTCCATGCGTCCATCAAAAAAGTATTCATTTACTGATTTTGATAAAGTTCTTGATGGATCAAAATATATCTCTTTCCAAGAAGGTACTATTTATTTCGATTATTATCGGTTTGCTTAAATTTAAATATTGGTTTTTGGAATTACTAACTCTCGAAATCGTTTTTTATTCTCAGTTGACTTTTTAGGTGTGGTAGTGAAGGTTTCTAAACCAGACATTTTTCATAGCCCATACCTAAATAGACCTCCAAGAAAGCACATAGATTTCACTCTCAGATATGTCAAGTAAGATCTATTATACAGTTTCTCTTAGCTTTCCTACTACAATGCTATAATCATTTATTTTTTGAAAATATGTTACATATAGTGGCAAGGAACTTAGCTGCATTGTTTGGAGTTCATTGGCTACCAAATTTGAAGTAGTCTGGACAAATTTTCGTCGTAGGAATATGACATTGTCTGCTTTAAGTCATGGAGAATAGATAAGTTTCTTGGTGAGCTTCTTTCTATATACTTATTTAATGTTTCTTATGAAACTAATATTGTTAATTTATCAGTATCAGATTTCATGTCTATATAAATTTCCTTCTTTCAATTATACAGGAAAATATAGAATCCACTCCAGAGGTTGTGCGTCGTTGTTTGGGTTAATCCCCAACTATTACGAAGCTTATCTTGCTGAAAAGAGGTAAGATCGTAAAATTAAAATCTTATTGTTGTATGAACTTCTGAACAATTAATTATGAATCACCCAAATTTGATGTCTAATAAATTTTCAACTATTTTCTGTTTATATAGATTTACCATGGATCACAATGCAATTAAGGTGGAGGACGAATATGATCAAGACAAATCAGATGATGATTATTATCCCTGATCTGTGTTTCTTTGTAATCTTATGTACTTTATAACATAAAACATTTTTTATTGGATTATTATTATGTTTTGCGGAGAATAGATCGTTTTATTTTCCATAATGGATGCCAGCTAAGTTTAGTAGTTTTATTGAGCGCAAAATCTTCATTATAACATAGATGATTATTATCCATAATTTTTTCCCCCTAAAATTATGGAGTTCCTAACTGAAAACATTGTTTTTTTTTTCTTTTTGTATCTGATTCGTATTTGATACTTAAGTTTCAATTTATTCTAAAGGTGCAGATTTATGAAAAATCTCTTTAGTAATATTCTTTGAAGGAACCACTATTAATAAGATTTATCTCAAATGATGGATCCCAACTATGTGTAATAATTTAATTTCTCTCCAAAATATTGAGAATCTATTATATTTAGAAATTATTTACCGAGGAAGAGATGTAGTAATTGTGAGAGTTGAAACTAACACAATCAAAAACTTATAATACGTGGGATCCAAAAATCCTATTTTATGAGAACTCGAGGACCGCAATCGAAAGGACGGTTTTATTGAGATAATTTTCATCGAAGTACAAAAAAACTCGCAAATGCTTAATGTCTTATAATGCGAAAACTCTTATACTCGAGAGTGAATGATTTTAACTAAGTACAAGCATGTGTATATATATTGGACGTCCTTGGGTGCCTAAGAGTCTTGTAAGCAATGTAGGACATCTTTCTATTCTTCCAGCCGCCGACTTTAACAGATATGGGCCTGATCCGCGGCCCAGTTCCTCGACAGATCTTTATACAGTCCAATCTTGGCCTAGCTTGCCTCCGATCCGACTCGGTCTACTGTAATCTCGTTTTTCCACTGTGATTGGATTCTTTTCCCGGTTTCTGCCAGTACATGAATAGTGTCATGAACAGTGTTCCGGGTCAAATCCTCAGGCTGCCCAATTCTTTTTACGAACTCAAGGCACCTGTTTCTTTTTACGAACTCAAGGCGCTCATTTCTTTTTACGAGAATGTGGTGCCTTGGCCACGAGGATAGTGGTGCCTTGGTCTTGAAGGAGAAAGTGGCACCTTGGACAGAGATGGAGAAAGTGGCGCCTTGGACTGAGGTGGAGAAAGTGGCGCTTTGGACTGAGGATGGACAAAGTGGCGCCTTGGACTGAGGTGGAGAAAGTGGCGCCTTGAACTGAGGTGGAGAAAGTGGCGCCTTGGACTGGGGATGGAGAAAGTGGCGCCTTGGTTTCTTCGGGAGAAAGTGGCGTCTTGCTTTCAGGAGAAAGTGGCGCTTTGCCCATGGAGGAGAATATGGCGCCTTGCTTTCTTCGGGAGAAAGTGGCGCCATAGAGAAGAATGTGGCTCCATGCTTTCTTCGGGAAGAAACTGGCGCCTCGACCTTGAGGCAGAGAATGTGGCGCCTTACTTCCTTCAGGAGAAAGTGGCGCCATGGAGGAGAATGTGGCGCCATGCTTTCTTCAGGAAGAAACTGGCGCATTGACCTTGAGAAAGTGGCGCCTTGACTTGTCCAAGGAGAGCAAGTGGCGTGCCGCTCCTTAGACAAGCAAGGGTCTTTGATAAATCCTTCTGTAATTAGATTTCTTGGTTCGTCAATTTCCGAGGAATGGGTTATGACCCCAACAGTAATTTTAATATATTATCCAATTAATGGTTTTCCTTAATTTGTATATTCTTAATATTCTTAGATATGATCACAATCACTATTGACACGACTAACAGTTTTCGTATATTCGTTTTTTACTAATAAACTAAGAAGACTGCACAAAACAGAAAATACTAGCTCCCTTAAAAACTTAACTGACACAACATCACAATTCTATGTACCCTATATATATTGCTCCTTTACTTTTTGATATTCTAAATATCTAAACCATCGCTACTTCTTATAATGTTTTTCATTAACGCAATTGAAGATTTAAATCCCTCCGAGACTGATTGGATTATTAGGGTGAAAATAAAAAGGAAATGGAAGGAATATGTTCCACATAAAGGTTTTTCTCTTTTTATGATTCTTGCGGATGACAAGGCAAGGTTAACAAATCACTTTCTCATTTGTAATTTCTATCTAACTGGTTTAATTTTTGTTAGTTTGATTTTAACAATAATGTATGTCTTTATTTTTTTAAAGGAAAACATTATTGAAGGATGGTTCCTCGGTTGCTTCCTTATTTTGAACACTTAATTGTTGAAGGGTTTTGGTGTGAAATTGAAGATTTTAGTGTCACAACAGTGGACAAAAAGATGGTTCACACATCACAATGTTATGCAATTAAATTTATAGTCTCCAAAGCTGTTGGAAAAATAGAAATCACTCATGGTTAGTAACAAATCTCTGATCGATTTATATTGGTAGTTTATATATCAACCCTGTTTAATGATAAATTTCTGAATTCTCAGTAAAAAGAACCGCCACTAATGAACTAAGATGCACTACGTAATAGATGTGCTTAATAAAATAAAAGAATGCCAGCGATTAAACAAGAAGTAGAGATATGAAGAGGATAATAATGGTTATTCAATTTTTTTTTTCGTGCGAACAATGATTATTCAACTACATGTTAATAATTTGTAGTTCTCGTTATTTTGCATTTTTAAAAGGAATATTATATTTTTTAATTCTTAAATTTTTCTCAATATCCTTACAGTATCCTAATATTGGTTATTTAAAAGAAAAAAAATGATGACCTCATAGACAACTACATGTCCTTATAGATTGATATTGAAAAGTTGAACACTATACGTCATTAGAATCGAGAAACTGCACCGTCGCATCCCCTTACAATCAAGGTCATTATCATGCACATTTTCAGATATTATTTTTAAGAAATTAAATTACATCAAAAATGATTAATTAGTATTTCCTGCTCAATTATTTTTCATTCAATAAGTCATATTGCCGAATTATCAATATTATATTTTTATGCTTTCTTTATGTTTATTATTTTTTTTAAAGTCATTGCATGGTAAATACTTATTTAATTTGTTGATTTTAACAAATTACTTTAACTTTTTTAGAAGAAACTAATTAACTCACTTTCCTATAAAGAATCTATGTGATACATGCTAATCTCATTAATTAGTGTGATTTCGTATATCAAATGTTGTCAAACTCAAACCTAATAAATATCTAGAACACAAGATGTCACCAATCATTATGCACCTCTTCCATTATTATACCCTAATATTTATATCTAATACATCCTTCCCATATTTTCTTTTTTTCAAACTAAAAGAACACAAAAAAAATATTAGTCGTGTAGAAGAAGCTTAACCCTTCTCTATTTATTTCACCAACACAAAATAATTAGATAAAAAATTATCTACTTTACCATTTTTCATTTTCTTTTCTTCTCAACTTCGAAAAATAAGAGTCTTTTGCTGTTCTTTTCACAGAATGGAGCCGCAGCTTCAATTATCTAGACGTGTTTGTCGCCAGGTTGTGCTAAGAGGAGCAGATCGACATGAAGATGGAGGTTTAATTGATTTACCTACAGAAATCCTCCATTCAATCATGTTGCATGTTTCTCAAGAGCAAAGGGATCACTTCAATGCTATTGACGCCATAAGTACCTTGAGGAGGGTTGTTGATGATGAGGTTTTCTTGAGAGATATTGATCTCTTCGCCATGGACTATCCTCCTCACAATGGCCAAAGTATTGAAAATTTCCTTATCAGATGTCGTCATCATGGTAATATCTCTGCTCTATTCATACAAGGTTGTTCAGAGTTTTTCTACCACCATGACATGAAAAATGGTTTATCAATGATTCGCGAAACAGCCATTAGTGGCTATGAACTCGCCATCTATGTTTATGACAATCTTAGGCGTATTATGACTCCTACTCTCCAAATTGATTTGGAATTTATTAATCCAAATCGTGATTTAGTTAGGCGTATGAGAAGTAGAATCCAAGAGCCACCTCATTATTATTGGGGACCTAATAATATGCCATAATTGTACTTAGACCGTTGTGCTTTAATTGATTCCATCATAAATAGACGTTGTCATTGTGCTGGAGTTGTCCATGAAAAGATCTGTCCGAAGAAACTGTTAAGGATCCATGGATGTGTGATATGTGTTTTTACACAATCCATGTACTTGGATTTATTAGTACTAGGGTCAGACCCGCACTACGCAGCGAGTGCTTCTTTTTCGTTTTTTTTTTTTCGAAAATGTTTCGAATAATATTTATTTATTGGACCAAAGAAGTCTAGTGAGACTGCAAAAAATTACGACAAGAAACTTTTACAAAGAGCAACGTAAAGAAAAACAAAGTTTTCATTAGTACCTTTGTTGGCAAAGGCTTTCTTCGGCGGGAAGCAGCATTCAGGTTATTAAACTAAGCAAAGTTGCTAGAAATTTGGCGGATTGATGAGATTCTAGTTGTATTTATGAAGCAGTTTCCTTTTTTTACTTATTTACGACTAATCTTTGATCTTGCGAGATCACATTCACTTTTGTTTTAATGCAATAGTTCAAAATGTCTGCTGCTTCAATTCCCTCATTTTCCTCGGACCTCGTGAGACCGTACTCATGATAGCCCATGGGTTGTGCCAAATCAAACATGGGCCTAGCTCCCAAAAAAAAAAAAAGTTTAGCTTACCAATATTAAAATAACGGTTTGATTTTTTTCTTTAATAAGAACTCCCCTATAAACTTTAAAAACTTTTAAATGTTTTTTATTTTTTAAAGAAAAATATATATCTACAAATCCTCCAATATTTTTTTTTGTTCGACTCTTTTAATTCTCAAATCGGCCATCACCAGACTCACTTCTACTCTATTAAAAATAAATATTTAATTTTTTTCTTCAATAAGAGCTCCTCCTCTAAACTTTTAAAGTTTTATCATTTGTTCTTATTTTTGTAAATATATATCTAAAAGTCTTCCAAATTGTGTGTTTTTTCATGTTTGGGTCCCTTAAATTCTCGGGTCAGTCACCATATTCATTTATACTCTACCATCACACCTATAAAAATCTTCCGTTCAACTCCTTGATCATCTTTCTCTATTTTGTCTCTTTCTCTATCTCACTTGTCTTTGACATACACTTGGTAGAATATCTCACTTATACTTAGTTAAAATTAAATTCAACTATTTTTAGTACTTTTAGATATTTTGGGTACCCGAATCCGGAACCGAACCGAAATTGACCCAGGTATAAAAATATATCTGAACGGGTTTTATATTCCTGAACCAAAAACCCCGGAAAACTCAACAATCCGAACTATTCAAATCAAAGCCGAACGTCCAAACCCAACCAAATATGTCCAACCAATTTAATGTTATGAATCACATTAAAAAAACTAATGTGTGTATATATTTTATTTTGATTAGTTTTTAATTTAAAAAAAAAAATTATGTATTAATCTTATGTGTATTTATGTTTTGTTTTGATTGGTTGTAATAAAATTTAATTAATTGAAATGTCATGCTCTTAGAGCACAAAAATGCTGATGTGTCAACCCATGGAGAGTGCTTAACACTTTCATATAGTAAATTATTCCGCATAGGATGATGCCATGGTCTATGCAGTATTACTTTTAATTTTTGTTTGTTTGTATGAACATGTTTTAGTTGTAGTTCTTTCTTACTATATAATCTCTTTTGTTATGTTTTTAAGTTTGTGTCGTTTGTAAGAACATATTTTGTATTTCAAATTGCATAATATTTTGTATATGAAATTTTTACATGTGTAATACTATGGAGAGCTTATCATGATAAGATGTACTTGGTAATAATATTTGAAAGTAATATTTAAAAATGTCATTACCAAAGCATTAAACAATATTAAGCAAGTGTCAATATAAAGATTATTAAGAAAGTGTAAATCTTTGTTCTCAAAAGTGCAAGAGAAAATCATCCAACCATTCAAAACCAATTTCAGGTTTACACCACCCATTGAGAATAAAATTTCAAAGCTCATAACTATAAAACCATATGAAAAAAAGATTTCTACATTCGTGTTTTTGCTCTTACTTTCTATATAGACATTTCCTGGCGAACCAATCAAAAGATCATATCATCTATATTGATTGTCTTACTTCCTATTTAGTTGTTTTCATTATTATATTGAAGATATTTTGTTAGATAACGCTAACAACCATAACTACTATGTAGATATATTAATTATATATACAGTTAAGTTAGGATATTAACAACTCTTTTTCGTTTCCGAATTTACCACCCATAATCTTCTATTGTTAGTTTAATTAACATAACAAATAACTACAAAATCTAAAATGGAAATTTACTATTAACTAATAAATCTGTATTAACTGTAGAATATTTCTTTACACACCGCATACATCCCATTATTTTATTTTATCACATTTTACCGGATTCTAAATCTTTTTGTTTAATTATTTTTGGAAAATATCACATATATCTCATCCCAATGATCAAAACTAACCTCCATATCTATTATACACATTTATTCAAAATTACAAAACCAAAGATTTATCAATATTTTACGTGAATAACTCTCTATAATCTCCTCTATATATACCACATTTTCCTTACTCCGTTTTTCATTTCACCCCTCTCACAAACTATCGAATATCTCAAACTTAAACGAGAAGAAAAAAACGGCCACGATCTCCGCCTCGAAGAAAATAAGAGAAAAAAATGGAGTTGTCGATGCTAAATAGCATCAAACCTTCGAAATCTTCGTGGAAAGTTCATGTAAAGGTCTTGCACTCATGGCAAGCTGGAAACGCATAATTTGGTGAAACCTTGGATTTTGTCATCATGGATCAAGAAGTAAAATCTTTTAACTATAACGTTTTTTTATATTCTTTTTTGAAAATTATTACAATATTTGTTATTTGTTTATGCGAGTTTCGATAAAATTATAGACTTATATGCTTTACGACAAAAATAGAAGATGAGCTTTATTTTATATGAGTTTCTAATAAAATTACTTTATTTCCAATTGATTCAAATCAAATTCACTTCTATATAGCATCATGTTTGTTATTTTATATAGTTTATATTGTTAACATTATAAAGTAATAAATCCATTACATATATTTTTAACCCTTGCCTGATGTTTGTGTACCATCATTGGAATGTTTTACATGTTATATATATTTTGTATTTGGTATCCATCGGGTCCACTGGCAATCTTCTGGGTTGTACCTTTAATTAATTTTTATTGGAAAACATTTTTGAATTTATTTTTAGAGGACTTTATGTGAGTTGAGTGTGTATTCTAACTATTGTTTGATTTGGAACGATTGATCTTGACATCTATTTGATCTGAACTCAGCCAGCCAGTTCAGCTGGCTCTTCTTTTTGGTTCTCCTCAGCTTCATGCTCTCCTCACCAAGCCTCCTTACTCTTTGGTTAGTGATGATATAAGTATTACATCACACACGCATATCCAATACATTTTTCAACTTATTTTCACTTTACATTTTGAAAATCAATTACTGTTGTAATTATGTTAAATCGTTAATATTATAACTCATTTGCTCTGACATTTATCTTGTTTTCCGCTTCATTTATCTTTTCACTTTGTTTATCATAAACTCTTAAATATTGTTCTTGAGACCATTCGATTTTTCCCTGTGTTTAAGAAAATCTCGGTACCTAAATATTTGTATTTGCAATTTTTACTGTTTTAGTTTCTACTACAAGAGTTTGTCATCACAAGGAGGGAGATGAAAACTGTAAACTTCTATACCAGAGAGACAATGATTTACAGCCAGAGCATTTAAGAGACCATCTCCAAGTCCCTTGAAGATCAGCACAAAGTCACTTCAAACCAGAATGAAATGATTGACGGCCTCATGGCGATTGTTACTCAGAAAATTAGAAAGATAACAAGTGAGCAATCAACCCTATTGCAGGTTATCATCGAATTATGATCTGAAGTATCACATGTGGTTAATCTAATACCTCAAGGCACAACACAAACACCCCTCTCGGGATCTCAACAGGTTAAGTACCACCACACGACAAGGAACCTTAGCAGGTATTAATACAACTTCTCTAAAAAGAGAAATTCAAAACTCTAACTGTGTCATCGGTCCGGTAAGCACACGTATATGCTTGATACAACTGCTTAATCGCCAATGAAGCCACAATGTGGTATCTCCACCTATTAACAGTCACAGAAGCCATAATGTGGTGCCTCCGCCTATTAGCGGCCAAGGAAGCCACAACATAGTCCATCCGTCTATAAACGGTCAAGCAAGTCACAATTTGGGGCCTCCTCTGTCAGGGCGAGTGTTAAACCATATACATACTTATCTTCCTCCTTCATTAGGATTTCATCCTTCCTTTTAGTTTCTTAAGACCAGACAAGAGAAAAATCCAAATGCCAGAATTTAGAAGCGGAAGCGGTCGAACTCAGTTTGGATAGAACTTGATTGATCCTCAGGTGGAGATCAATCCAAGGAATCTCGACTACATCTTTAAAATGATCATTTAAGTGAAGAAAAACTCATAGAAGTAAACTCAAAAACCCATCATCACATTTGATAAAAAAATTAATAGAAATTAATAATGATCGTGATGCCAATAAGCACAATGGTAAATACTGGAAAACATCAACGAATAAGACGAGCACCGGTGAGTGACTATGAAATCGCAACAGCAATAAGATTAGTCATATCAAAATAGTATCGACATTAATCAAATTGATGATAAATATAACATAACATCAAAACATGATGTTGAACATTGTCAATAAAAAGTAAAAAAAATATTATGAAAAATTTATAACTTTTTTTATAAAAAATAAAAATTTTAAGCATATTATATAATTTTAGTTTCTATTTGAAACCATTTTAATTTGATATAGTTTTACAAAATGGTTGCTTGAAAATGGTACGTTTCAAAAACAAATCTATGTAACGTTGATCTTTTTTACGAGTCTAATAAACATTTCATTTCAATATTTTTGTCAGTACAATTTCGTTATTTGATTATAACAACTCATAAGTTTGTCATTTTCATAAATAAAAATATTCTACATGACGTTTTTCCAGATTCAACTCAATAAAATATCAAATCATTTTGTTTTTTGTTTTTTCTTCCCGTGAGCAGTTTTCTTTTAGTGAAAGTTTTACTAAAACTAAATTCCATTGGGGAAGATAGTAAGTGGGCCATTGAATCTCTGCATAGAAGAAAATATACATATATAATTA
>OVBB01000509.1:0-22699 GCA_900406415.1 Isatis lusitanica
TGGTCATTTATCATATTGACATCTTCGTTTGTTGGACACAGGATTGCTCTGCCTTGGAAAAACTTTGGTTGCTTCATTTCTTTTAGATCAGCAGCATGACCATAAACCTCATTGCATATCTCTTGTATTGGATCATTAACATCAGTAATTAGAAACTCATCTGGAATCTTTATTACAGCCTCACCATCGTTAGAGCCTCCATCCTTTCCATCTTCAACATCTAATATCCATTCCGAGAACTCTTTAAGATCCTTAGCCTCATTGTCACTCAAATTATTAGACAGTAGACGCATGTTCTTTGTAACTTTCAACACTTGACAATGATCCCAAAGATAAGATGAATTTAGCGAAGCCATGACTATTTCAGCCCTACCACCTCCATTTATAACACGAAGAATTTGCCTAAAATCACCACCAAGAACAACGACCTTTCCACCAAAAGGTTTGTCTGGGTGTTTACCAATTGTATCTGATAATCTTCTATCCAACGATTCAAAACAATGTTTTCTCATCATGGGTGCTTCATCCCATATTATTAGAGAAGCTTCCTTGATTAAATTCACTTGATCTGTTCCGTGACTTATGTTACATGTAGAAAACTCATCTGGGTTCAAAGGTATGACAAACCTGGAATGAGCTGTCCTACCATCTTAAAGTAAAAGAGAAGCTATCCCGCTAGATGCCACATTCAAAACAATTACATCTAATAGCAGCAGAGAGTACTCTCCAAATAAAAGTATTTTCAGTACCGCCGAAACCACAAACAAAAAACATTCCACCCTTTTTATCTAGCACATCAGCCATGATCCTATCGTAGACATTCCTTTCTTCACTAGTCAGCTTTTCAATATCCATATCATGATTTATTTTCAACTCATCAGAATTGTAGCTACGTTCATCAACGATCAAGACATTCTCATCTTTGTCATCTCCAAGTGCTGACTTAGGCATATTTCTATATCAATGCAGAGTACTCCCGTTTCGTTTCATAAGATCCTCAATCTCCTTTAGGGCATAATGTTTTTTCTCCGTGTCTGTCAATATTAGTCCTGAATATTAAGAAATAAATATTTTGAAATGCATAACAAATGCGAAAAGCAGATTTAATCTTTACACAAATTTAAAATAGAGTTCAAACCTGGCCGATCCAAATTTGCTCTCATGTTGTGCTCAATATCTTCTGCAAGGTATTAACATGTCTTCTCCCACACAACCTCTGGCCTAGATAGAGTATCAAATAGCATCATGACCATAAACAGTCGTCGCAGGGCATTTTCCGTACTAAAAATACTCCTCGTTATCAAATATCAAATATACTCTTGGTCATCCTCTAGCAGTCCCAAGCATAGCAAGCCTCTTTATATCCTTCATATATAACGTTGTTGAAAGTCTTAAACTCATCAAAACTTCTAGGACCAGTGACATGGTTCAGCAACAAACTTAGATAGTAGGCTTCTTCAATCTTGTGAGGAGCATAGTTAATTCTTCCAACACTAAATCTCATTTTCCTTCTGATGAAGTTTTTGCCATTATTATTATATCTATAATAGTTTGGAATCTGAATGTAAGTTAGAGTTCTTGCGAAAGAATCAACTAAGATTCAAGTGAAACCAGGCTAAGAACATTGTATTTTAGATTAGTTTCCGATTGACAGCTACCTCCATTGAATCGTGGACTTTGAAGACACCATTTTGTTTTCCTGGTAAATGGAAGGAAAGTTTTTGAACTGGTATGGATCGATAATGTATAGGAAGTTTGAATAGCCTCCACGCAGCTTCACATGCAGAAAAATACCTTGTAGAATTATTGTTTTTGAAAAAATTAGTAAATTGACAACTAATAATCTTGTATATTAGATATATTGTAGGACAAGATCTTTAAAATGTACCTGCAATCAAAGAAGTATTTGATTTCATTAGGCTTCTTCTGAACGTTTCCTTGTTGGTTCCCTAAATCATCTCCTTGTACCGGTGGTTCAACAACAACAGCTACACGATCTGGTCCTTTGTTGATATACTTGAATAAGTACTTAATAGAGCCAGTTTGATTGCACCATTCAACGTTAATGTGAGCACGGTACTTCATATAAAGCTTCTTGTTATAAAGAATGGCATATCTATTGTCGCATCTAAAACCTTTGTTTTTTTCAACAAATCTTTATGGTTGTTCCCTTCTTCTGTAAACCGGAAACCCTTCTTTGTTAATTGTGGTCATCTCTGCATAAGGTTTTGGATATAACTTATCACATTTACTGGTTTCCATGCATGGTAAATTCTTGTTCGCAGCACCACATGGTCCATGAATCATCATTTCCTTCACCACATCATAAAGCTCAGGCTCTTTAAATTTGTCTGGGATTTCTGCTGAAATCATCTTGTCTATGTCTTCGGGGGTGTAGAGTTTAGATGTTTTATCCATCAAAAGCAAAATGTGAGCATGTGGAATACCTCTTTTCTGAAACTCAATTGTATACATTGCTGCAAAAAAATACAATGTTAGTTGTTTGATTTACAATTCACTCCGAAATATATAACCGCAAAGATAAGAGAATAGAATAGAACTCACATGAAACGGTTTTCCCCAAAAGTTTTTCCTTCGTCAAATCATTCATCAAAGAATCGAGTTTCATCTTAAACATACGACTAATAAAGTCTGGCTTATCCTCACTCTTCAAATTTTGCATCTTCACACACCTAGTAATCTCCGACCACTTTGGGTTGCATGTAAATGTGATGAAAGATCTGGAAATCCAAAATGTTTACATATGGCCATAGCGTCCAAGTAGTTGTTCTTCATGTATCTAGGTCCACCAATGAAACTTGCTGGTAACAGAAACTGACTCCCTTGTTGGTCCAAAAATTGTACGCCAGCATTTTCAGACTGCTTGAATTGAGTCGTAGGTATGAGAATGTAAACATGCATGGTTCTTCTTGAAATAGAGTAGCCGGTTGGTTTCCACCATGTGAACGCATCTACATGAAACTGTTGGAATAGACGTCTCTATTTGAGAAGCGAATGAGACTCATTCTTTCTTTTTTGTAGCCGGAATGTAAACCACTGTCTTAGAGATATAGTGTCCTTTTTAAACTCCTTGCCATTCTGAGACACTTTTCTAATTCCAAGCCTAACACCATCTTCGTCATGAGTAAATATAAGTGGATACTGGAGAGGTAGGTATGATACATGAATTTCACTTATCCTTTTGAGGTGTTTAGATTGTCTTTCCAAAACAATATCTCTCTTATCCATCAATAAGTTAAAATCTCTGGAAATGATTGCAGCCACTTCAGAAGCAGTGGGGGTATTATAGGTCCTTCCATCTTTATATCGGTCACTAACTAATCTCATATGAAAAGATTCATCAGGATTAGTATTGAACCTCTCTTTGGCTGTCTGAAACTTACCAACATAGGTGTTGACCTTGTTTAGCATCTGAATAAGACCACCAATAAACTCTTTTTTGAGTTGTTCCTTTCCTTCTCTCATCGGAGCTTTAGACTTGCTGCAGTTTGTAAATAGAGGAGATGAATAAACTACTTCCTTAAAATGATTTATATAGACAGGGACAATAAGTTGAACAACATACCTTAAAGCGGTTGCCCTGTTTTCAACTTCATTTTCTGTGTCGACAATGTATAGGTGACTGAACTTTGCATAATCACCCTCTAGTGGTTTTAAACTTCCCATCAAATGATAATTTTCTCCTTGAAGCTAAAACATTTGAGGTCCACGTCCCTTTTTAATAGATCTTTCAACCTTTCCCCCAAGAGAAGTGAATGAGAAAGACATGTTGTAAGCTCTGAGATTTTTCTGAAAATGTTTACTGAGTGAATCATTCCCGTCAACTAGTTTCTTCAAAAACTCAGGTGGATCTTTTAATAAGGGCAACTTCACTTGGCCTTGCATACAACAGATTGAAAACTTAGGTGTTACCGAATTATTATTTTTTATTTAGCCTCTCTCCATACCACATGATAGCATCACAATATTGACGGTGTATGTAGGATCTCCCTCATCAACATACACAGCATAATAGGTATATTGTTAATTTATTTTCCACTTCAAAACTATATAAATGAGACATATAAAAATATACCTTCTTTGTTATTTGGAGCAACATGACTCCAATCAGAAAATATTCTTTGTAGAATATCTGCCATTGCCAACACACGCTCTCGTTTATCATTTGTTTCACAATTGTCATTTTTCTGCAATTATGTGTCTTCTTCCTCTGCAGAGCCACTGTCCTGGCTACTACAATCAAATACCTGGTCGTTGTATTCTTCACTTGTACCTGGAGAACGAAAACAAAAAATTCCTTAGCAATAAAAGATACATATGAAATATAAGAAACTTAGAGGAATAGAGCTGACCTTCAGAGGAATCATCATAATCGGAATTTAAATTTTCCAAATTAGATGATGAGTCTTCATCATTATACTCGTCAAAAGATAATTCGATTGGATTTACTTTCCGACCACCAAGTGAACTGGCGGGGCTATTTATACTTGCATTGAAAACTTTGTTCGACTGATTTGTCAAATTGGTAAGATCAATTAATGGTGTAGAGGTTAATGGTGATATAGTTGTAGGGGTCGCTGTCATGGAGAAGACAAAAATTATGTCACTTATAAATTTGGAGACATTGCAGTGATTTAAAAATAGAAAGACTAATAATAGATGTATCTTAACTTACAACATTGAAGATGAATCTTCTTTTTCTTTCCAGTTTTTGTGATCTTCGTATTCTCTTTATCATCACCTACATAGATTTGGGCTTAAGATAGAATTTCCAATGGAGAATTCTCAGAGTGCATAAAAGTAAAGTAATATAAGTTTTTAAGACTACTTTGGGAGAGTTTTCTTTTTCTCGTACGTATAACAGCAGCGGTAGTATCTCCCTCTTTTGCTGATTGTTGATTTGGTTCTCCAGTCACATTTGTAACATCTGACAAAACTCTATTAAACACTGACCTTGCTGATATACTTGTCCTGCTCGGTACATCCATATTACCATGAGGCATGTTCTGTGTATCATTGGGAGTGTTTCTTTTTCTCATATCAATTGTTTTGGGCAGAAATGTTTCACAGTCAAATGTTTTGGAGATATTTTCTATCTGTGTATCACATATTGATTGATTTAGTATCAATGTAGGATATTAATTGATTGGTTACGAATATCTTAGAAAGTACTTACGATCCGAATTTGGGTGGTTATAGATACAAAGAGTAAATTCAGGGAGGCAATATTACGTTGATGGATTTTGTTTTGGATTCTTTCACAAAAATGGAAGGAGATCCGAGAAATCATGTTAGGTTCCAGTACTATGTATAGCGAATAAGTGTTCTCTCCGTTTAATATTGTTTAATGTGATTGGTTTTATTGCTAGAATATGTGATGTCTTTTAGATAATCGACAGGCATTCTTATAGTTTAATATAGTAGATGGTTATATGGTTTCAATCATTATTATATCTCTGCATCTTATTTTGTAGATGCATTTCCGTTGATAGTTGGAATGGATAAGTTTTTAGATTTTCATTCCTCCACAACAATTTGATAATCGATGGGCATTCTTATGATTTAATATAGTAGATGGTCTTATGGTTTCAATCATTATTTTCTCTCTGCATCTTATTTTGTAGATGCATTTCCGTTGATAGTTGGAATGGATAAGTTTTTAGATTTTCATTCTTCCACAACGAAGAAATCTAAACGGAAAAATTGTATCTTGATTAAATCCAATGTTTAGAAAATAGATAATAAGAAATTAAATTGAAATAACAACTAAAAAAACTCATAATGTTCTAAAAGAAAACCGCAAATTGTTTCAACTAATTATCTTCGTTGGCTTTGGCATTCAACATCTTCTATTCATCTGTTAGCTTCTCCTTTTTTATCACTGTTGTGCATTGTTTCTTAGAGGTAGAGTTTAAGTCAGGTAAAATGTTCTCTAAAGATCTTTTGGAAGAAGAAGTTGATATGTCTGAATTTTCTTCACTTGAGATTGTAATCAGGGACAACATAATAACAGAAAAAAGCAGCAATTAAATTAAATAATTAAGGTGTGAATTAAGTAATTTACTTAACATTCTATCTTATTCTAATTTATTTACCTCTTCAGGATTTGCAAATGTGCCCATGGTGTCAACCTGACTGTTTGGTCCTCGGTGTAAGCTTCATCTTTCAGCAATTTTTTAAGTTATTACGGATCCACACCTTCCCACACTTGTAAGTTTCATTCCCATATTCAATGTTTTCCTTCTTAACAAATACATCAAACTCAAAACTCTGGCCAAATAGATCCTTGAGAGGTTGAGGCAATGCTTCAGGGTCTTCCATCTATGTTATATAAAATAATTCATAAAATACTATCAAAACTTTGCCACGCTTAAAACTCTATATATAATAAAATGAACTTTTAATAATTTTCACCTCATCAAAAGAACCATTGAGTAATTGATTAGCAGACTGTGAGACAATGCCTTCAGCAATTGAATCAAGAAGCATAAGATTTGTTTCATCTGTCTCATCTTTATTTTAATATGTAACTTGAACCTGCACATAAAATATAAAAACCACACTCAGTGATCACGCCATTAAATTAGTAAGTGCTTCATGAATAGTATAAAAGTAAAGAAAAGGGATTTACTTGGCCGAGACATCTGTAACAACATAATTGCAAAACTCACAATAAAATGCAAGATTTTTAAGTTCCTTTTCTTCACCATCAAAGATTGCAATATTCTTTTGTTGCTGAACCTTCTTGTTGCACTTATTGTGTCCATTATAGTACCATGCATAATCGGTGTTAAGAGCATGTATGGTACATATCAATCTGCATGGTTGAACCTGTTACAGGACGTAAAAGTTTATTTCTTATTTAAAGTATGTTCCCAAAAAAAGAACAATAGTAACACGTGGTGATAAAGATTATCATAACTAACTTCGATAGCACAGAGCAATTCCGAGACAGATTTGTTAGGAATATCATCCCATTCAATCTTTGGGTGTTGCAATCTGTTAAATTTTTCATGTTTCGAGTCCACAATAGATAGAGCAAGTCCATAATTAGGTAGGCTGTAATAACACAGATTCAATAAGTAAAAGTTTCACTAACAAAATAAGCAAGCATATACAATATAGTTAAATAAATGACGTTTATGCAACATTAATTACAAAGAGCACCTTTTTAAAAATCATTGATCTCTGGCAAGTCTTCATCAATTATGAGCTTTGATATATCAAAAGCGTTAGAGATTTGAACATTTCCAACAAGAAAAATTTGAAATCATATTAATTTCCAAATAATACAGACAATTTAAAATCATAGATCTCTTACTAACCTCGGTACTGGTTGATCTTAGCAAACCTAAGCAAACAGACCACAGGCTCACCCCCAGATTTTTTGCAATGAGAAGACAGTTGGTTGGCAAATCTCCCCCACAAACAACATGCCATCCGGTTGTTACTTGAACAAATTCAAACAATTATTTCAAAGTATTAATCAAAATTCTACGTTTAAAAGAATATAAGATGTAGGACTATAGAAGAAATACCTTTTGTCTCTGAGATGTAACTCAAGCTTCTTCTTTTCTTTTCCTCCTTGACATTGAACCTAATAGATTAGGCTCCTAAAATATGCTAACAACCAATTATGTTAAATCTTTAATTATGCTGAGATTCGTAGATTTTTTTAGTTGTCAATAATATATCAGATTTAAAAGACACCAATAAATATGTATTTGGATTCGCAGGTTTAGTAATATAACATGTAAAATAAAATTAGTTTTTGAAAACAACTTTTGGATATATTATTGGTGTATGAATAACATGAACAATGCTATTATATGTATTTGGTAAGTTTAACCTAAAACTAACATTATAAATATAACATGAAAATATAACATAGGTTTCTGAAAACAATTTTGAAAAATACTATTGGTGCATGATTAAGATGAACAATATCGCTATATCATATAGGTTTCTGAAAACAACTTTTAGAAATATTATTGGTGTATGAATAAGATGAACAATATTGTTATATCATATTGGTCGTTTAATAATGTTTTGAAATGGTTATGAAACCGGTATATACGGTTGTATATGTATAACCAGTTTAATATAGTAGATAAACCGAGCCCGCTAACATTAACTATAATCACGTATCTCTATAATCATGTATCTCTATAATCACGTATCTAACATTAACTAATTATAAGATTTATATTATTTCTTTAAATCTAATATAGTATATGTTGGGGTCAAAATCCCCTCCTCGGAGATTGATGAGACAAAATGCCAAAGAAACGAACAGATACCTATGTCTCGGCAGCAAGCCCACGAAATAGGACCGGACACTTATGTCCCGGCAGCAAGCCCACGAAATAGGACCAAACTCCTTTGCGGGTCGAGCTCTTGGCATTCGGCCCAGCAGATGAACTAAACTCTTTACAGGCATCTCAAGACGAATCTATGCAATCCTCTCAGCCGTAAGCATTAATCGGGCCAACACGTGGGAAACGGCCGGACCGTATTTCTCGGGCCGGCTCCGATCCGTTCTTCTCCGACCATCGGGCCTCAGCCCAGTTTCTCCCGAAAAACGTTGGGCCGTTCATGAAAAACTCCGCGCCGTCCCGGACATCTAAAGACATCGAGGAGTTTACTTAAAATAAACCGGAGTCAACGCCTTAACCAGAGAAATCGGACCAGAAGACCAAGAAAGACAAGCTGGGCCCAATCAAGACAAACGGGCCGGATCGGAGGGAAGAAGAGCAGACGGGCCGCCCTTAATTAAGTCTGGATGCCGGATGGGAAGGAGTTTACAACGTCTCACATTGCTTAGATCAGTCTTCGAGGCCCTAGACTCTCTAGTATAAAAAGAGACCCTTGTACTCACTTTTAAGACACACCAAAAAAAGTGCAAGAGCTTTTCTGATTTAAGACATTAAGCATTCACAAATATTCTTATACTCGAGATAAATATTCTAATAAAATCTCATTTCTCATCTTTTTACCTTTTTGCCCTTTAGTTCTTATTAAGCGTAATTTTCGAATCCCTGCAAATATAAAAATTTCGACAGTGTGAGTTTCGGCTCTCACAGTTTGGCGCCGTCTGTGGGGACGAGAAATATTCTTTACTTTAAGAACAGGAAGGACGCAGAGAAAGGATGTCAGAAGAAGCGATGGACTGAAGCCTCACCTACGGGAGTTGCGGCCGGACGATGACTTTCCGAGAAGGGGAAGCCGCAGAAATCGACCACCCACACAACGATCTGCTTGTCATCAGCCATTCAATCGGAGGATACGAAATTTTGAGAGTCTTAGTCGACACGGGAGGAACGGTGAACGTCATATTTCTCGAAACCCTTCGGAGGATGAAAGCCGGGACTTGGCATCTCACACCCCATCCAAAACCATTGACGGGTTTCTCTGGAAAGATGACGATGACAATAGGGACGGTCCAACTCCCCGTAAAAGCAAAAGGAGTGGAGAAGGATACGAAGTTCTCGGTGCTCGACCGCCCGGGAATCTGCGACGCAATCGTAGGAACACCGTTGCTAAACGCAATGAAGGCCATCCCATCAACCTATCATCTCTGCCTGAAGTTCCCAACCCCGACCGGAGTAGAGACGATATGGGGACGACAGAGAGATTCTCGAACTTCTTTCCTAACAGAGCACAGGATGAGAAGATCAGTGACCGAGTCCAACCAACGGGCCGAACCCAATAAGGAGAAAGAGGGACGACAATTGGCGAAACTGGAGCATAAGCTACAAATGGAGGAAGCCCGAAGGATGGATAAAGACCCCCATGCGAGCCTGTAATCTCGGTTAACATAGACGAAACAAGCCCGGAGCGATGCACGGAGATCGGAGCGAATCTAAAAGAGCCGATCAAGTCAGAGCTAATCGCTCTTCTAAAGGAGAACGCCGACTCATTTGCCTGGACGACAGAAGATATGCCCAAAATCGACGTCAGCATCACAAGCCACAAGCTTAACGTGGACCCAACGTTCAAGCCAATAAAGCAGAAGAGACGAAAACTCGGTCCAGAGCGCGCCCAAGCGGTAAACGACGAGGTGGAGAGACTTCTTAAAGTCGGATCCATCATGGAAGTAAAATACCCCGATTGGCATGCCAATCCGGTGGTGGTGAAAAAGAAGAACGGAAAGTGGCGAGTCATGCGTTGATTTCCCGGACCTAAAAAAGCTTGTCCAAAGGACAGTTTCCCATTGCCGCACATAGACCGGTTGGTTGAAGATACGACCGGATAAAGAATGTTGTCCTTCATGGACGCATTTTCTGGCTACAATCAAATCATGATGAACCCCGACGATCGAGACAAGACTTCGTTCATTACGGATCGAGGGATATACTGCTACAAGGTGATGCCGTTCGGACTAAAAAACGTCGGAGCGACGTACCAAAGACTCGTCAACAAGTTGTTCGCCGAGCAGCTCGGGAAAACAATGTAAGTATACATCGACGATATGCTGGTGAAGTCACTAGAAGAAAAGGATCACGTAGGGAATTTGGGAGAATGCTTCGAGCGACTTAACCGACATAATATGAAGCAGAATCCAGCAAAGTGCAGATTCGGAGTGGCGCCAGGGGAGTTCCTCGGATACCTCGTGACCCACCGCAGAATAGAGGCGAATCCCAAACAGATCAATGCTCTAATTGAGATGGCCTTGCCGAAGACGAAGAAAGAGATCCAAAGACTGACCGGGCGGGTCGGGGCACTAAATCGATTTATCTATAGGTCAACGGACAAATGTTTGCCATTCTATGACAGCCTTAGAGGAAACAAGAACTTCAAATGGAGAGAGAAATGCGAACAGGCTTTCCAAGAGTTGAAGAAGTACTTGGCAAGTCCGCCCATCCTATCTAAGCCAATCGAAAGAGAACCTCTCTACTTATACACGACAGTGTCATCCACGGCGGTAAGTGGAGTGCTCGTAAGAGAAGACCGCAACGACCAAAGCCAATCTTCTACGTAAGACAGACCTTGATGGACGCGGAGACCCGGTACCCGCTAATATAGAAGGCAGCCTTGGCGCTTGTAATGTCGGCCCGAAAATTGCGGCCCTATTTCCAGTCGCACACGATCGTCGTACTCATACTTTCCCCCTCAGAACGATCCTACATAGCCCTATCCAATCTGGACGGCTGGCAAAGTGGGCAGTGGAGTTAACTGAGTACGATATCGAATATCGGAGCAGGACGTGCGCCAAATCTCAAGTTCTGGTTGACTTCCCGATCGAACTACCAATGGCGGGCGTGAGCGAACCGACTCCACACTCGGTTTGGACTCTTCATGCGGACGGATCGTCATCAAAGCAAGGTTCAGGAGTCGGAATACGCTTAATGGCGCCCACCGGAGAAATCCTGGAACAATCATTCCGATTACTCTTTAACGCCTCAAACAACGAGGCGGAGTACAAAGCTTTAATTGCCGGTTTAAGACTTGTCCTCAGACTCAAGATCCAAAACCTTCAAGCATTTTGAGACTCTCAATTAGTGGCGAACCAGTTCAACGGGGACTACGAAGCGCGGGACGACCGAATGGAGTCTTACCTCAAGATCGTTCAAGATCTGGCCAAGCAATTCGAGAAGTTTGAGCTCACCAGAATTCCCCGAGGGGATAACACCCAAGCCGACGCATTAGGTGCCCTGGCATCAACGTCACCCCCCGGAGAAAAACGAGTCGTTTCCGTGGAGTTCATAGAACTACCAAGCATCTACCCACCACAAGTCGCTAACCTCATACATGAAGGTGAAGACGAAGAAGAATCGTCAGAGGAAGAACCGGCGATCGGTCCGAGGGAAGAATACGGTTGTGGCCACGGCTGGATGGCCCGATACGAGCGTACATCGCGGACGGAGAAGTTCCAACAGAGAAATGGGCCGCTTGAAAACTAAAGGCCCAAGCTTCTCGCTTTGTCCTCCTCGACGGGAACGTCTACAAGTGGAGGCTATCCGGACCGCTAATGACCTGCGTGGAAGGACAAGAAGCAAGAAAAATCATGGAAGAAGTCCACAGCGGATCATGCGGGAATTATTCCGGGGGAAGAGCTCTTGCAATCAAGATCAAGCGACACGGACACTACTGGCCAATGATGGTAAAGGACTGTGAAAAATTCTCCCTCAAATGCGAGAAGTGCCAGAGACACGCACCGGTAATTCACCAGCCGACCGAAGCGCTCTTGTCAATCTCTGCGCCTTATCCGTTCATGAGATGGTCGATGGACATCGTTGGACCAATGCACAACTCGAAGCAAAAGAGGTTTCTACTCGTTCTGACAGACTACTTCTCGAAGTGGGTCGAAGCAGGCTCTTACGCCAGCATCAAAGACACACAAGTGGAGCATTTTGTTTGGAAAAACATCATATGCAGGCACGGAGTGCCATACGAGATCGTAACCGACAACGGCTCCAATTCATTTCCACCCGCTTTGAAGGATTCTGCGAAAAGTGGAAGGTACGACTAAGCAAGTCAACACCTCGTTATCCGCAAGGAAATGGCCAGGCCGAAGCAGCCAACAAAACCATCGTTGACGGACTCAAGAAGTGTCTTGGGGAAAAGAAAGGGAGATGGGCAGACGAACTCGAAGGAGTCCTATGGTCTCACCGCACAACCCCAAGGTGAGCAACCGGAGAAACACCCTTCGCGCTGGTCTACGGCGCCGAATGCGTCATCCCGTCAGAGGTGGACTTTCCGGGGTCAGACGGAGACTCCTGCCCGGACAAGAAGGCCTCAATCACTTGATGATGCTAGACGGACTGGACCTGATAAACGAAAGGTGAGATCAAGCACTGGTTCGGATCCAAAACTACCAGCAGGCGGCAGCAAGGTATTACAACTCGAATGTACGGAGCCGTAAATTTAAAGAGGGCGATCTCGTCCTCCGAAACGTTTTCCAGAATACCGCAGAGCCAAATGCAGGAAAGCTAGGCGCAAAATGGGAAGAACCATACAAAGTAACGAAAGTGGTTCGTCCGGGAGAATACGAACTGAAAAACCAAGAAGGAAGACCAGTGCCAAGGACGTGGAACGCAATGCACCTAAAAAGGTACTTTCATTAGAAAACAAAAAACGGAACTACGGGTGACTTGATCCCTTCTCACGAAGGGTACGTAGGCAGCTTGCTTAAAAAACGAGTTCAGTTGCCCATCTCCNTTGGGCCAATATCGACATCGCCTCTTGGGCCAATATGGACAACGCCTCTTGGGCCAATATCGACATCGCCTCTTGGGCCAATATCACCTCTTGGGCCAATATCGACATCACCTCTTGGGCCAATATCGACATCGCCTCTTGGGCCAATATCGACATCGCCTCTCGGCTAACATCACTTGGCGGCATACGCCCAAAGAAATTTTCCGAGAAGATCCGTCTCGAACAAGATCATCTGTTGCTGGCCACAACAAGACCTCTTCGCTTCGAGAACCGCCTCTCGGCATACGTATCAACCGTCCGTTGCTGATCACAACAGGACGACTTTTACCATGGTTCTCTCGGCATCCTGCGAGGATAAATTTAGCGCGCTATATAAATTTCCGGATGTTATCTGAAAGACGTAACCTGACATCCCGCGATCCTGCAGGAAGCGTCTAGACGATATTCTGTTAAGCTTATCTTCAATAGCATTTCGCATAGGCAAATAGTGCGAGGTGTAAACCGTGAAATAAGCTCGTAAACCCAGTAAAACGCCTGGCATGGAACACTGGTCTTGAACATCTCCGAACGCAGTACCAAACCAGCTCTGATACGAGATTCTAAACGCGTTCAGTCGAGAGAGGAAGTTAAACGTGCTTAGTAAACTCCTCGACACCAAAACATTAAACCCAGGAACCCTGGTAAAAAGTTCGAGTGTCCGGAAAAACACTCCAACTCAACACAAACGCCTCTTGGCAAGCAACGAACAAGGCAAACGCCTCTTGACAAGCAACAAGCAAAGCATACGCCTCTAGGCAAGCGAAACTAACCATTTCTCTAAAATCGGGCCAACCTCCTACTTTCGCGGCAAAAGCTTGCAACCCATCGTTCTCAAGTTGGGTCGGCCGCCAGTCCTTGGATCGAAGACGGGCCGTCCAAAGGTTGCGCAGAAAAAAAAAAAAGAGAGAAGAGAAGAGAAAGAAAAAGGAAACTCTTCAGTTTCTAGACTCAACAAAAAAGAAGGATTTTTCCAATTCCTAAACGTGACAAGAAAAGGAAAATTATCTACCCCAAATCGGCCGTCTATGAGTTTCGGGCCCGAGGAGGAAAAATATTCACTCCAATCGATTTTTGGCGACCTGCCCTCAAGAAGACACGCATTTTGGAAGCAAAGGCCACGAGTCCATCTATCCCGACAGACATTTCATCAAACGCTCCTCGCCTATGCATGCAAAGGCCACGAGCTGGGGGGCTAACTGTTGGGGTCAAAATCCTCTCCTCGGAGATTGATGAGACAAAAGGCCAAAGCAACGAACGGATACCTATGTCTCGGCAGCAAGCCCACGAAATAGGACCGGACACCTATGTCCCGGCAGCAAGCTCACGAAATAGGACCAAACTCCTGCGCGGGTCGAGCTCTTGGCATTCGGCCCAGCAGATGAACTAAACTCTTTACAGGCATCTCAAGACGAATCTATGCAATTCTCTCAGCTGTATGCATTAACCGGGCCAACACGTGGGCCGCGGCCGGACCGTATTTCTCGGGCCGGCTCCGATCCGTTCTTCTCCGACCATCAGGCCTCAACCCAGTTTCTCCCGAAAAACGTCGCGCCGTTCATGAAAAACTCTGCGCCGTCCGGGACATCTAAAGACATCGAGGAGTTTACTTAAAATAAACCGGAGTCAACGCCTTAACCAGAGAAATTGGACCAGAAGACCAAGAAAGACAAGTTGGGCCCAATCAAGACAAACGGGCCGGATCGGAGGGAAGAAGAGCAGACGGGCCACCCTTAATTAGGTCTGGATGCCGGCTGGGAAGGAGTTTACAACTTCCCACATTGCTTAGATCAGTCTTCGAGGCCCTAGACTCTCTAGTATAAAAAGAGACCCTTGTACTCACTTTCAAGACACACCAAAAAAGTGCAAGGGCTTTTGTGATTTAAGACATTAAGCATTCACAAATATTTTTGTACTCGAGATAAATATTCTAATAAAATCTCATTTCTCATCTTTTTACCTTTTTGCCCTTTAGTTCTTATTAAGTGGAATTTTCGGATCCCCGCAAATATATAAATTTCGACAGTGTGAGTTTCGGACCAAAAAAACCATGACAATATTACTCTTAATGAGTTTTGTTTAAGTCAAAGGGGACCAGTCGCACAAAAACTAATGTGTCATGGTCCCTTTGGTTTTTTCTGTAGTCATCTCCTGTTTTAATTGGGTAGATTTTCTATGGTTGTTTGCTTCTTATAACTCTATGATATCTTATTATATAAAGCTTGGTTCCAATAATTACTAATTAACAAGATTTTGCCATGTGGCATTTTATTATTTTAAGATTTTGCATGTTTCAATATAGAAAACGATTATTATCATTATTATATTTTAAGAAAAAATTTTTACTCTTTAAATTAAAATTTAATCTGAAGGAAAAAGGAATATGAATTAAAAAAAATTGAAGCGAAAAGGAAAATATAGATAGAAAACAAAATTTAATTTGAAGCAAAAGCAAAACATCAAAAACGAAAACATACTACACTACAAGAAATTGGGGTTTTGATTTCAGTAAGAACATAGCGTTTTTACCTTTCTACTAGGGTTTGTATACCCCTTAATTTTAGATAGCGTTTGCACTTTTGCAAACGCTATGTTTAGTTGGTCAAATTTTAATATTGAGTATCACTTTTTAGAAACGTAGTTCCGAACAAAAGCAAATCTAGAATGTAAATCCAAATCTCAAACGAGTAGTGTGGCTATACCTTTCTATTGTGAGAGACAGATCTAAAATTCGTCAGAACCTCTTCATCTTTAGAAACAGATTCCTCGACGGAACTTTCTCGTTCTCCGTCTAACTCTTCTCTGGTCGCCATTGTATTAAGGATTTCTTCGTGGTTTTCGGTTCAAGGAGTAACAGAGAAAAATTGAAAGAAATTTGAGATTTTAAACATCGATTCATAAAGGATTTTGCATAAAATTAAAGAGAAGAGAAGAATCTATGAGGGTGATGAATTAAAACCCTAAAAGGAATAGAGAATACAAGGAGACTCTAAGTTGGTAAAAAAAAGCTGAGAAGAAGGTTTGAGAAATTAAACAATGGAGTGAGATGGAGAGGGAAAATGAAAAAAAAATCTGCCCGCTTCTTTTTTCACTACTTAGCGGGTATACGAATTATTTTTCCGCTACAACTATGCATAGTATGCTACCTTTCGAAGAATGTAAGGATTGAAAATCACGGTATTATCTTCGATATTCGACCGTGGCTTTCAATCCTTACATTATCCTTTATTTACTTTGCCATTGATTTTATATCCGGTTGTATCCATCACTAGTAAAATCTACTATCATCACAAACAATCTATCGTAACTTCATAACCTCAGAAAACCAACCGGCAAAGAGAATAAATCTACGAGTCTACCACCAATAGAGTAAATCTACGGTCGTTGAATATATGCCACCACACTTAATAAATCTACCGAGGCCAAAATTAATCTACCGTTACTTATTAATAAGGCAACAAATCTACCGTCCGAATACTAAGTCTACCGCTTTAATAAGTCTACCACTATAAAATAAGTCTAACAAAAAACCTCAAAACTCTACCGCTCAAAACAAGTCGATCGTATCGCACAAAAAGTCTACCAACCATTCATTAAATCTACGTAATAAATTAAGTCTACCAACACTTGAGAGGTAGACTTTCTGTTTCGCGCGCGAGATTTATTAATGGCATTCTCGCTATTGCTGTTTTTGCTAACAAATGCCAAAAGAGTAAAATGAGTACAAAAGATTATTCTAGTAACTTCCAAAACAAGGGTATCAAACATGTCATTTTGGGTCTTTATGAGGTTAGTTTAGTTATTCCCCCTTCTTTTATCTCGCAAAAAAAATCAGATCTTTATCTGCATCTGAACTATCTGGAATCTCATTTCAACCAACAAACAACTCATCAACAAAATTTGCTACTGAATCTTCTAAGTCGAACTCAAAACGGTCCATTTTATTATCATCGTCTTCTTCTTCACTCTAATCATTCTCTTCCCCCATGTATGTTATCTTTGCTAGGTATGCTTGTGAAACAAGAAAACGCATATAAAACCCAGCAGACTGAGACAGAAGTGAAAGACAATAAAAAAAAATCTTTGTTTCATTCGACATAAAAGCGGACAGATGATTACTTGTTCCGTCTGTCTTGACGGTGCTGACAGGGAATTTATCTGCAGTTTTATTTATGCTTCAAATCTGAGAAATGAACGTCGTTAGCTTTGGGAGGATCTTCAATCTCATCACAACTCTCCCATGATTCGGAATATGCCTTGGATGCTCTGTGGAGACTTCAACGAGGCGTTAGCCAGTGAGGAAATCTCAAACTCAATAAATAGCTCCTCCACTTCACGCGGAATGCGCGAATTTCAAGATGTGATACAGTTCTGTTCTCTGCAAGATCTCGGGTCCCAAGGGCCTCTCTTCACGTGGTCGAACAAACGAGTAGAGGGTCTCATCTGTAAAAAACTGGACCGTGTTCTAGTTAATGAACACTGGGTTGATACCTATCCGACTTCCTATGCCGTTTTTGAATCTGGTGGCTGCTCTGATCATCTCAGGGGAAGAATTATGTTCTCGGCTCAAACCTCACAGGGGAAGAAGCCGCTTAAGTTCGTTAACGTGTAGGCGCAAAATCCCCAGTTCTTACCGTTGGTGGAAGATTTCTGGAACACGACAACACCCTTGTACCCATCTACATCTGCTCTGTTTCGGTTTTCAAAGAAACTGAAAGCTCTGAAGCCTCCTCTTAGAGTGCTGGGTAAGGATCAATTGGCCGATCTTTCAAAGAGAACACAAGCTACGTATGATCTTCTCTGCTTGAAACAGACAGCAACCTTGCAACATCCGAATGAGAATGCTATGGAGGAAGAGAGGAATGCATATAATCAATGGCAGCACCTATCTCATCTTGAGGAGCAGTTCCTTAAACAAAAAGCAAAAATACACTCACTTTAGGTAGGAGATCAAAATAATAAGTTCTTTCATAACAGCATTAAAGCCAGAAGATCACAAAACTCTATACGAGAAATTAAAGTCCCGAGTGGGGAAACAGTTACAGAGTCGGATGACTTGAAAAATGAAGCTGTACGATTCTTTCAAGACTTCCTCAACACAACTCCAGTCGGCTTTAGAGGCATCTCAGTAGACGCTCTCGCTGAGCTCCTCCCGTTTTGCTGCTCTGATCAAGATCAAGCCTCTCTTATGTGTGCTGTTACAGAGGAAGAGATTCGGAAAAAACTGTTTGCAATGCCAAATGGTAAATCTCCTGGCCCTGATGGATTTACTAGTGAATTTTTCAAGGCGGCCTGGCCAATTTTGGGAAAAGACTTCATTGCAGCAACTCAATCCTTCTTTACTTTGGGTTTCTACCAAAGGGTTTAAACTCTACAATTTTGGCATTAATTCAGAAGAAGGAGGACGCTTCTGAGATGAAGGACTACAGACCTATCTCTCTCTGTAATGTGCTGTGCAAAGTAATATCCAAGATTGTTGCGAACAGACTGAAAGAGATTCTACCCCGCATTATCACTCAAAACCAGTCAGCGTTTATCAAGGAACGGTAGCTCATGGAGAATGTTCTTCTTGCAACAAAACTGCTAAAGGACTATCATAAGGAAGACATCTCATCTCGCTGCACCATGAAAATTGACATATATCAAAAGCCTTTGACTCTGTCCAGTGGTCGTTTCTCCTGAACAGTTTTAAGGCAATGGATTTCCATCCTTCCTTCACTCACTGGATTGAGCTATGTGTTACTTCTCCGTCTTTCTCCGTTCAAGTAAATGGGGAGCTTGCGGGTTACTTTCAGAGTTCTCGTGGTCTTAGGCAAGGATATTCCCTGTCTCCCTACCTTTTCGTTCTCTGTATGAACGTTCTCTCTCACTTGATCGATAAAGCTGCTATAGATCGCCTCATTGGTTACCACTCGAGATGTCAATCTGCAACTTACACATCTCTGCTTTGCAGATGATCTTCTTGTGTTTGTTGAAGGTACAAAACGATCTATTGAAGGAGTGCTTAGGATCTTTGATGAAGTTGCAGAAATCTCTGGTCTTAAAATCAGTATTGAGAAGTCCACACTCTATCTTGCGGGAATCAACGACCACACAAAAGATGAGATAACAGATTCCTTCCCTTTTGCTATTGGTCAGTTTCCAGTTCAGTATTTGGGACTTCCTCTGCTCACCAAGCAAATGAAAAAGTCCGACTACGCCCCCTTGGTGGATCGCATTCGCTCGCAGATGAGCTCTTGGCGAAGTCGCTTTCTCTCTTTTGTTGGACGACTCCAAATCCTTCAATCCGTTATCGCCAGTATTGTCAATTTTTGGATTTCTGCTTATCGCCTGCCGTGTAGATGTATTACAGAGATTGAGAAGTTATGTGCAGCTTTTTTATGGTCTGGACCAGATTTGATCACTACTAAGGCAAAAATAGCCTGGACCGACGTTTGCAAGACAAAAAAGGAGGGAGGTCTTGGTGTTAAATCTCTGAAAGAAGCAAATAAAGTCGCATGTCTCAAGTTGATTTGGAGAATCTTGACAGATGATTCTCTCTGGGTACAATGGTCTCGCATAACTCTTCTGAATCATTGCTCCTTTTGGTCGGTTGCAAATACTCAAGCCGGATCATGGATGTGGAAAAAACTCCTTAAATACAGAGACTTGCCAAAGAGTTTTCATAGAAAAGAGGTGCGGAATGGCGGCCAGACTTCTTTTTGGTACGATCACTGGTCGGAATTGGGAAAGCTGATTGATCTTACTGGATCTCGTGGGTTTATTGCAATGGGAATTCCGGAAAATGCTTCAGTTGCCTATGCTCAAGCCGGACTTCGACGCCGATCCTATCGGTCTCAGATATTAAATGACATTGTTGTTGCATTGGATCGCTTGTCAGATTCTACTGCCAATCCGGATGTAGACGTGTGGCGTACCGCAGAGGAAAAGTTCTCGAAAAAAATTACCTCCAAAGGTACCTGGAATCTCCTTCGGAATCATAGCTTGAACAAAGACTGGAATTTCGGGCTGTGGTTCAAGTACTCTACACCGAAGTTTCGCTTCATGACCTGGTTGGCTCTACATGATCGACTCACCACTGGAGATAAAATGCAAAGACGGAACGCTGGTTCGTTTGTCGGTTGCAGTTTATGTGACTGCGAGTTGGAGACTCGGAACCATCTCTTCTTTGTCTGCCCTTTTACTTCTGAAATCTGGCGAGCTCTGTCTTTCAATTTGCTTGCAAATGATTTCACGGAGGATTGTGATCGCCTGGTACTACTGCTTCACAGTCTCGACAGAGAAAGGATTTCTTTGTTTCTGTTTAGATATGTGTTCCAAGCAACTCTCTACCATTTCTGGCGGGAAAGGAACCAACGACGACATGGCGACCGCCCAAAAACAGCTTATCAGCTCCTCAAGATTATTGACAAGACAGTTCGTAACCGGCTGCTCAGCAAACGAAGAGTTAAAGATTATGCATATGAAGATGCTTAGGTTACTTGGTTTGGCTAAACAACCCAACCTCTCTCCCTCTGAATCTATGTAATCTCTTTTAAATTTAAGAAACAGTTATTGTATCCTCTAGGGGAAAAATTGATTATTTTTCTTTTGAAGTTAATTTAACATTTATTTCAAAAAAAAAAAAATTTCTAGGATGTATAATAAAGAGACAAGACCTTTACAATGTTTATCGAAGAAGTTATATAATAAGAGTAGTATACCAAAGTTTACCCTTTTGTAATAACATATTTTATCAAAGATTTTAGTGATGTGAGTGGTATGAAGATTCTCAAATGCTTTTTTTGCCTTTAAACGATTTTAGTTCTAAAAATTTTATTTCTATTTTTTTTAATCAAAATCTAGGTAAAAACATTCAAGTAAAAAAGTTTGATGAATCTAATAAATCAAAAAATTTTGACAATCGAATTATCCACCCAAACCAGATCAGAAATAGATCATGTCCTACAATTTATCAAATTTAACTCTAAATCGACAATCTTTTCCCCATTTCCTTGCCGTCTTCCTATTCTTTCTCTATCTTCAACTCACGATTTCAATCTTATATACACCAGATAATCATCTGGTATTCTGATCCTAGTATGCTTAATCTGCTTAACTTCCATTCCGCTACACAGCAAGGTAATGGAAGTAACCAAATTACATCGCATATCGTCTCTTCAAATTTCGTGAAAAGGAATTTAATTAAGATCTTTCAATCGTCAATTTTAGATATAGAGCTTAAACTAAAAGAATCGATAGTAATTAGCTTTGACATTTAGGATCTAATTTTTTTTCTGAATTTGTGTTTGCGTTTGATTTTTTCCACTGCGGGATAATGCTAATGATTAGTAAAAACCAGAAACAGACTTTCGGTTAAAAACAAAAATCAAATTTTCTTGAATCGTCAAGAGAAGTGGACCGTCAAATGAGTCCAAAAGAGAAGACTCCAAAAGAGAAAGACTCAAATTATGGGTCTGGAAATGATGGTATATCTTTCCAATGCACTACAGATTCAAACTATAAGAATTGGGTTGGACTAATAAGTTTTTTTTTTTATTTTGCAACTTGGTATTGGAACAACTGGCACGACTAGGGACAATTAACACCATTTTGAACAACTTGTACAATTCTGACAACTACCATAGTTCGAACAACTAGTACGACTTAGGACAACTATCAGAAATTTGAATAATTGATGCTACTTAGGAGAATTGAAATTACTTTGGATACTAAGTATTATTTTGTTTAACTATTGATTGAAACCGTCTTTGGATTTTAGGATAGCAGAACAATGCAATCTCTTGAGATTTTCTGCAAAAACACAGAGTAAATGAAGGAATGTACGATACATACCAGGTGTTATGTTAGCAAAATGGTGGATCATTTTTTGTTAGAAGAGTTGAAAGTAGAGTTGAAATAGTTCATAAATCACCCTCAGTTTTACCACTATGTAGATGCTACTTCTACGCACAGTTAATACTGAGGGGGGGATATATGATGTGGTTTGCGGTGATTGGCGTTCTCATATTCCATGACAGATCATGCCCTCATTAGTGGATTAGACTGCCATGAATATCTATACAAAAATAGAAGAAGTTAGGGAGTAATAAGTTTTGGTAAAGGTATCTTAAGAAAAAAAACAACAGTCAAAGATGTGAAAGTGAAGGTACTATTAACAAAACCTTGCATAGATCAGTTGATAAATGATTTGGTTTATGATTTATGGGGTCTACGAAAAGACATACAACTAGGTTTGGACCCGTGCGTGGACGCACGGGTTGTTAATTCTAATAATTATAATTTTTTGTAAATTATAATATAACATCTAAACGTAAATTTAGTGGTAAATAATTAATGGTGTGAGAGTAAACATAACAATGCATGGAATATATGTCGGAATATGAATAGTCGGGATGTCTGATTTATTATAAATAATTAATGGTTTGATTTGAAAATGTTATTGTTGTTATCTGCAAGCAGAAATCGGTTTTCGTTTTAG
>OVBB01000510.1:0-22037 GCA_900406415.1 Isatis lusitanica
CCGAAGCAACAGAAATTTAAAACCACACAACCAACACCAATCACGCGCATGTCGTATCCCACCCCGTGAACCATTCCAGTACTTGTTATCACAAAGATAAACAAGTCGGAACTTCACAACACCACACCACACCACAAACCGAACACTAGCAAATGACTCAGTGCATTTCGGCTGGCTCCGTCTCACTACGGAAACCGTCTCATACCTCGTCAGGTATACTCGGCCCTGGGCTGCAATCCCGTCTCTCCGAGTCTTCTCTACTTCTCTGTCCTTCGATATTGTGGAGGTACATGGGGATACGGACATGCCACCACTCAACCACTCCACCACAACACAACTCACAATTCTCACTTCACCACAAACACATCCTGCAATACACGTTAGTCCAACAAGTCCGGATCCGAGATAACATAACCCGGAGCGCACGGTGGCACCCGAGGTTACATCATGCCGGTCCTCATGCAACACACAACATGCATATACTACTATACAATCAACAATCCAAGCATGCAATCACTCAAGCAATCAATCAAGCAACCAACCAAGCAATCAAAGAGGAAACAAGGTTCCATCGTAATTATTTCGGCAGCATAACGCTTTCACGTTATGGTGCAGAAAATAAACACGATGGGCTACTAAACGCGAAACTAAGTCACATTTGTTTGGACACCCACATGGATATGGGCCCTTGCTTTCGGCCCATTTGAAAAACTGGGAGGGGCGTCTATCCGTGGGCATTCATTCCCCTTGGGGATTAGTCTGAGCCCTTCCATAAGCTCGGGATACCCCCAAGTTAAACAAAAAAAAAAAAAAAAAAAAAAAAAAAAAAAAAAAAAAAAAATATTAAAATCNAATTCAACTTTACACCTATAATATGCATTTCTAAATGACGAAGAACAAAAAATGACATATATTTCAAAATTATTTTGTTTAAAAAAATGAGATAAAAATACATGCGTATGACTTTTTGTCATCATATGTTTAGGACTTAGACTTTCATTTATTACATTTTCTAATCTTTTTACATCAAAAATTAATTATTTTACATTTTTCAAATTTAAATAAGAACATAATAGTAACAATTGGACAACAAACACTAAAATTTTAATAAAACAATTAACCTCTCAATGTGTCCCTTTTACACAATTTTCTTTATAGTTTAATATGTTAAGAAGTCTGTACATTCAGTAGATTCTGTGATGGAGGTCAAAAACAATAGGACAAAAAGAATTTAGAGCAATGCTTTTGTTTGATAGGTAGACAGTGACTCCTGATGCCTACGTGACTGCCTCCAGAAAAATGTCGTCACTCTTCTGCCCATCAATTCTTTCTACATTTAATATTTACTAGGGTCGGCAGCCCGTACTTTTTTTTCGTTTTTTGTTTTTAAATCAGTTTTGAATAATGTTTAGAAGAAGAAAGAGTCTAGTTTAGAAAATATTCTTTATTATTTTGATAATTAGTAATAGATACATATAATTATTTTGAATGTACAATTTTATATGTAACATATAAAATTTAATATATATATATATCGTGATTAATATTATTTTACATGACTCTCAAATTTATACTTAAATTTAACATAATACACAAAAGTAATTATTAATGTCAATAGTTTATAATTGTTAATATTATAAAATGTATATATATAACAATTATAAATTTTTTGATTGTGTGTATATTTTCTAAATACTTTTTACATTTTGTTTCAAAATTAGGTTAATTTGAATTAATTAAAATTATATTATCACTTTATAATTACAGAATTCATACAATTTTAAATTTAAAAATAATTCTTTTGATTTTTTATATTATAAATGGCGACAATAAATCAGCCGATTATCATAGTATTTCTCTTTTTGTCTTCTTCTTCGTTGTCACCACCGTTCACAATTCATCTTCTTTGATCGTTTTATTTATTATTTGTTTATCACATGCTTTCCGTAACGACGAATCTCTGATCCTGGTAGACTACATTGACTTTTGTACTAATGTGATAGTTCAAAATGTCTGCTGCTTCAATTCCCTGATTCTCCTCGGACCTCGTGAGAACGCACTCATGATCGTCCATGGATCGTGCCAGATGAAAATGGGCCTAACCCCCTGTTGATTTTTTCCTTAATAAGAACTCCACTTTAAACTTTTAAAACTTTAAAATGTTTTTTTTTTTAAAGAAAAATATTTATATACAAATCATCTATAATACTTTTTTTTGCTTCGACCCTTTAAATTCTCAAGTCGGCCTTCACCGGACTCACTTCTACTGTATTAAAAAATAAATATTTGATTATCTTTTTTCAATAAGAACTCCTCCTCTGAACTTTTAAAGTTTTAACATTTGTTCTTATTTTTTTGTAAATATCTAAAAATCCTCCAAATTTTGTGTTCTTTCTTGTTTAGGTCTCTTAAATTCTTGGGTCGATCACTATATTCGATTCTACTCTACCGTCATAGCTACAAAAATCTGCCGTTCAACTCCTTGATCATCTCTTTCTGTTTTGTCACTTTCTCTATTTCACTTGTTTTTGACATACACTTGGTAGAATATCTCACTTATACTTAGTTAAAATTAAATTCAACTATTTTTAGTTTTGGTAGCCGAATCCAGAACCGAACCGAATTTGATCCAAGTATTAAAAGATATTCAAACGGGTTTTATATTCCAAAACCGAAGGTCCGGAAAACCCAAAAATCTGAACTATTCAAATCAAATCTGAACGTCCAGACTGAACCGAATATGTCTAACCAATTTAATTTCATGAACCACATTAAAAATCTAATATGTATATATGTTTTATTTTAATTAGTATTTAAAATTTTTATATTTAATTATGTATTAATCTTATGTGTATTTATGTTTTGTTTTGATTGGTTGTAATAAAATTTCATTAATTGAGATGTCATGCTCTTAGAGCACACAAATGCTGAGTTGTCATCTTATGGAGAGACCTTTCTATTTTCATATAGTAGATTTGTACGGCTATATATACACGTTAATAATATATAGGGTCATTATTAATGTTGTGTACGAAAATTATAATAGTGGGATGTTTATAAATGATTAGGTGTTTTGAAAACTGGATCGGACAGGCGGTTGGACCGTGTTAACCCACGAATTGGAACTACACCCGAGTTGGGTTAATAGCAAAACCCAAAAAACATTGAATCGGCCAAAAAACCGTATCAAACCGCCAAAGAACCAAAAACCGGTGACCCAATAAACCGAATAAAACCGGGTTCAGAAAAAATTGTTAAAACAAGTGTAATACCTTTTCTAGTTTTATATTCTTATTCTTACTAATAGAGTTTTTCTTAATTAAGCCGTAATTGAACTTCTAATACTTTGTTTTTGCTTTTCTAATTCTAAATTTCTGTGTAACTCACACCACAAATCTTCGTTTTTTATTACTTTTAAAGAAATTTTTTAAACATTACCATTATCAAAATATTTTGTTTGGTATTATGACCAGTAATATCATATTTGTAATCATTAATAAAAATAAAATACATATCCATATCAATTATTTATAAACATATTATCAAAATCAATTGAACTCGGTTGACCCCGGTCGAACCATATTGACTCATGGTTCAGAAGCTTTTCCGGTTCGGCGTCCAGTCCGGTTTTAAAAACATCAAAAGGATATTGTGACAAAAAACAAAGAGGTAATTTAAATAAAAAATTGTAAAAATTTTAAGATCTATAAACTATCATATATCCACAGTTTATATTTGAAAATTTTGATTTTAAAAATAACACTTCTTACCGAAACAGATTTGAACCTGAAACACAAACTAACTTGTTAGCATTACCATTCCTAACCATTAGACTACCACACCTTTGGTAGTAAAGGAGTTGTTGGTAGATAAAGTTTATAAAATTTGACGCAGATGGAAATTGGTAAGAATAGTGAACGCTCAGCATAAATCGAAATTAAGGTCTTAAGCGACGAATTTAAAAAATAAGATTCTAGAATCCACAAAAAAACTTAAACTTAAACTTTGATTAATAATTGTTAAATTTTATATTAAAAATCACCAATTATCTCTATATATAGCTAAAACTAAACATAAATCACAAAATATTTTAAAATAAGAAAATGATTACGTTTTTTATTATCCTTTTGAAAAACATCAAACCACTCAAAAGAGATGACGCTAGGATTTCATCTTTAAAGTTTTGGAATGCTTCTTCTTGAGCCGTGCCCTACTTGAACCCCACGTCTTTCTTGATGACCTCGGTCAGTGGTGTGGCTAAGGTACTGAAATCATACACAAACCGTCTGTAGAACCCAACAAATCCATGGAAGCTTCTCACTTCACCCACGGTCTTAGGACTAGGCTAGTCTCTAATAACTTTTACTTTTTTTCTCATCAACCTTGACGCCTTCAGTGCTTACTACAAAACCCCTTGCTGTAAATCAAGATATCATCAAAATAGACCACGACAAAGACACCTATATAAGCTCTAAGGACATAGTTCATCAATCGCATAAAGGTGCTAGGAGCATTAGACAATCCAAAAGGCATAACGAGCCACTCATAGAGACCATGCTTAGTTTTAAAAGCTGTTTTCCACTCATCACCCTCTTTCATCCTAATCTGATGATAACTAGACTTCAAATCAATCTTAGAAAAAATGCTAGACCCATACAACTCATCTAACATGTCATCTAATCTAGGAATAGGGTGGCGATACTTCACTGTTATGTTATTGATTGCACGGCAATCAACACACATTCTCCAGCTTCCATCTTTCTTGGGCACTAGAAGAACCGACACAACACAAGGGCTCATGCTCTCACGTATGTGACCTTTGGCCATTAGCTCATCAACTTGTCGTTGCAATTCTTTGGTCTCAATGGGGTTAGTTCGGTATGCAGGACGATTGTGTACGGAGGCTCCAGACGTGAAGTCAATTTGGTGTTCTACTCCTCTGATAGGAGGCAAGCCATCTGGGGTCTCCTCTGGAAAGACATCACTAAAATCCTGCATAAGAGCTTGGAGTTCACTCAGATAAACCGGTGGATGATTAGCTTCACTTGTTAGTGATTCCTTAAACACAAATAAGAGAAAAGGCTGCTTAAGATGAAGTGAATTCTTTACCTCTCCAGCTTTGGCAAAGAAGTTAGGATGTTTGTTTGACTTTTTGCTTTTCCTTTGATCATCATAGATTTCTTGTGGAGTCAAAGGAACCAAGACATTCTTTCGGCCTTGAAAGGTAAAAGAGTGGCGATTAGTGTATCCATCATGCACAACTCTTCTATCAGATTGCCACGGCCTCCCAGGCAAGATGTGGCTGGCTTCCTGATATATTGAGATTTTGACCCATACTAACCTTAGTATCTAATGACTTTCTAGAGTTTTTGAGTATATTTCAGAAGATCTTAGGTAGTTATAGACTCGTTATTGGAGTTTGGAGCAGCTAAAGCCTCTGGAGTAGAAAAGGATCGGAATTGAAGAAAAGAAGACAAATCCCGCAAAGTTCTACCAACTCCAATCAGCAAGCACATGCTCCCGATTTTTGGCTACTAGCGAGCACCTGCTCGCGAGGTGCTCGCGATTTCGGAGAGAATAAAGGAAAGAAGATTTGACCTAATCCTAGCCGAAAATAAGAGGAGCAGTCGCCTAAAGAGATCCGATATATATACTCTCTTTTAGTCTTAGTTTTTTTTTTTTTATCTTATCTTTACTTTTGCTTTAGCAAAAAGACATCTTAGAGCTTTCTACTTGTGAGGGAGAAGATCTCTACTACATTCTGAGAAGATTTCTCAACCCTAGTATTTCTATTTTAATTATCAATGCAGTCTTTTTATTCTTTTGCTTTGTTACTTTCATCTTTATTTATGTCTGAGTAGATCTCTTAGTTAGGTTAAAGTTTTCAAAGGAATTCATGAGCTAAGGATTGAATACAAATATGCTACTAATTGATGTCTTCACCCTTGTTGTTCTTAATGCTTAAATCGAATTGATCACTTGATTTTATGATTTTAGGTTAACCTAGACAATGAGAGTTGCTAGGTTGCTAGAAAGAACATTGGTGAGCAATTTATTCTATGCCTGCGAAAGTAGATGTGTAGGAGAATTGTGAACAAATCAAACCCATTCGTTAAGGCTTGTCTGCGAATTGCTAAAACCAACGAGAGTTAGGATTTTAGGTCGTTAGATAAAGATATTAGTATCACGAGAGTGAATTAATATTACCTTCGTGTTTGAGTTCTAGACTTGTTCTTATTGATTGCATGAATAGTTGTTTGATCATTTGCTCTGAATTTCCCACGAATTACCTTGACCTAACCCCTGCTTAATTATTATTTTACATCCGATTTGCTTTCATTACTTATTATTCACGATTTCGAACCAAACTCATGTTGAATCTCTTAGCTCTTAATTTAGCCCATTATTCCATAGAGTAAAACTTGGTCTTCATGGGATCGACCCCTAAGTACTACTACAAATTGCTGTGCAGTTGCAGTAGGAAATAGGGTTTAAAACTCGTGTAACGAGTTTTTGGCGCTGTTGCCGGGGACCAAATTTTTTACCTTTGGTTACGGCTAAATTTCTAGACTAAGAACCCTACTGAACTCGTTTCTCCCTTTTTCTCGTCTTTGTGTTTCAGGTGCATGTCCACAAGGAACACAAGGAGCAGGAATAACAAGAACCTTGTTAGTTTATCTAACGACAAACTAGCCAGAAGAGAATGAGAGAACAGGAGACGCAACACACCCGTTCAAGAACCAGAAACGTCTAATACCGCTAACTCAGAGATGGGCGAACAAACAAACATCGCAACTCAGCTGCAACAACTTCAGACAGCCATTGAGCAGCTTCGTTTGCAACAGGAGAGGCAGCTCATTGTACAACCTGCTTTTGGGGATAAGGATGCGGCACACGCATACCATCAGGATCGATATGCAACCGTTACCCCAGCCATCCAGAGGCAAGATGACGAGATCAAGCCTCAGATGATTGCCCTCGTGAAGCAACACTTGTTCCACGGTTTGCCTGCTGAAATTCTGATGGATCACATTAAAAACTTCGAGGAGATCTGTAGCACAACCGGCTCCAATGATGTGCCACCAGACTTTTTAAAGTGCAAGCTTTTCCCCTTCTCTATTGCGGGGAAAGCATCACGGTGGTTAAAATCTTTACCACCAGAATCTTTACCAACTTGGGCTGATGCGTGAGGAGCTTTCTTGGATAAATTCTACACCAAGTCTAAGACCGCAGCATTGAGGAACAATATATCCTCATTCGAGCAACATCCTGACAAATCCTTCAATGAAGCATGAGAGCGATTCAAAGAGTATAAGCGTGAGTACCCTCACCACGGTTTTAGCGACGAGCAGCTGCTCATCACCTTCTATGATGGAGTAGAATGGGACTACAGAAACGCATTGAATGCAGCCAGTAATGGAGACTTCTACACCAAATCCAAAGAAGGAGCTCTGGAGTTGATCGAAAACTTAGCCACCAGCTCTAGCAACAAGTCTCCTGAATACGACAGAAAGAAGATCAACAATGTAGAATCCAAGAAGATCGATGAGCTCACAGCCAAGGTTAACCTTCTGCTGAAGGGAAACCAGAAGTCGGTCCAAGTCTTTGGAGAGGAAACCAGTAATGATCAGATGGAGGTCAATTATGTGACAGGACAAGGATTTGGATAGAACCGCAGTTTCAATAACCAAGGCTTCAATCCTCATCCGAACTTGTCCTATAGGAGCACCAATGTGGAGAATCCTCAAGATCAGGTCTATCCTAAGCAAGGAAGCCAACCCCAGTCAAATTTTCAGAAATCGCACTCCAATAACTTCCAAAACCGGCCATTCATTCCTAATCAGAATCGCTACCAAGGAGGAAACCAACTAAGGCAACCATACAGCAACCCGCAGCCTCAGTCGTTTCCAAACCCGCCACCTACTCCTTCAGCAACCGGCTCCCAAGACAAGTTGAAGAACATAATGCAACAGCTGATGGCTAGTCATCAGAAGGCGGCTGCCGAGATCAACTCTAAAGTCGACACAATGTACGTGGATCTCAACGAGAAATATGAAGCTGTATGGACTCATATGAAGCAGCTCGACGTTCAGATTGCACAGACAACTGAATAAATCAAGAGGACCCCAGGAACTTTGCCTGGAAAGGTTGAAATGCCCAGGAAGGAATTCGTCAACGCCATTGAACTAAGGAGTGGAAAGACACTTCACGAGGCTGCTGTTTCAAGATCAGCAAAGGGAAAGGAAACAGCAACAGAGCACGTGCTCCCACCCAACGAGCACCTGCTCCATGGACAACAGAGTAACCGTGAAAAAGGTAGCTCAAGCAACCTCGAGGCACATGCTGGAACATCATCTTCTCCTTTTGACATTCTGGAAGATGACGCGACAGAGCACCCTTACTGCTCATCAGAGCATGTGCTCAGTCATGATACACCTTCCACCTCTGCACTAAAATCCACATCGATTCCAGAAAGGGTGTACAAGCCCAAAGTTTCTTATCTGGTACCACCTAAGAAGTTTCATAAAGATTTGGAGGATGCTAAGTGCAGAGAGATGCTCAGGGACCTGAAAGTTAAGCTGCCTCTCGCGGATGCTGTTCAGATGATACCGACTCTCAAACGGTACATGAAAACCCTAGTATCTGGTAAAGTTGCTGAGGAAGAGAAAGTAATGACAGTGTCAAAGGAATGCAGTGCTGTTCTGCAAAACAAGGTGCTAAAGAAAAGAGGTGATCCGGGGCGATTTGTTCTATCTGTCATGATCGGCACTATGACTTTTGCATGCTCTCTATGCGATCTCGTTTCCAACGTGAACCTCATGCCTTATTCAGTGGCTAAGCGTTTAGGCTTCACTAAGTTTAAACCCACACAAATTTCGTTGGTCTTTGCTGATAGGTCCACTAAGTTACCCAAGGGCGTTTTGGAAGATCTACATGTGCGGATTGGAGATACTTTAATACCTGCCGATTTTGTGGTATTGGAGTTGGAGGAAGAACCAAAAGACCCCCTCATCCTTGGCAGACCATTCCTACGCACAGCTGGTGCACTTATTGATGTTCGGAATGAAGTGATTGATCTTCAGTTGGGTGATATGGTGATGTCCTTCGAAATAAATAAGCTGTTGAAGAAACCTATGCTGGATGGACAGACTTTCACTGTGGAAGGCACGGAGGATGTTTTCGATGAGGCAGCTGAAGAACTTCTTTGCCCAGACCCCCTCGGGACCGCCTTAACTCTAGCCAAAGAGAACATGGTTTCTTAAATGAGGATGCTGATAGTTTCGCCAAAATGCTAGATTCCAGTTGGATGATAGAGAAGATGGTTGCCTACACGAGTTTAGAGGATGAGGAAAATTCAGCATCAACAGAGGGAGCACCTACTCTGATTCCGTGAGCACCTGCTCCGCCCCTTGACACTATCGACAGCCCCTGGAGCAAGTTGAAAGCTCCTAAATTAGAGCTTAAAACCCTACCAGCTGGGCTCAGGTATGCATTCCTTGGAACAAACTTTACCTACCCTGTGATTGTGAATGCCGATTTGAACAATGTGGAAGTAACCTTGCTCTTATGTGAACTTCGAAAGTATGGAAAGGCAATAAGTTACTCACTTGCGGACATTCCTGGAATCTCACCTGATCTTTACATGTATAGGATACATCTAGAAGATGAATCAATGAGTTCGGTAGAACATCAGAGGAGGTTAAACCCAAATCTAAAAGATGTTGTAAAGAAGGAGATAATGAAACTTCTAGAAGCCGGGTAATTTATGCCATTTCTGATAGTACTTGGGTTAGTCTTGTTCATGTAGTTCCTAAGAAGGGTAGAATCAATGTCATTAAAAACGATAGGGATGAATTGATACCAACTAGGACTGTAACCGGCCATGAAATGTGCATAGATTATCGCAAGCTTAATGCCGCAACTCGTAAAGATCACTTTCCCCTCCCTTTTATTGATCAGATGCTTGAAAGACTCTCTAACCACTCTTACTATTGCTTTTTAGACGGTTATTCAGGTTTCTTTCAGATTCCTATACATCCGGACGATCAGGAGAAAACGACATTCACTTGTCCCTATGGCACATTTTCTTACCGGCGCATGCCATTCGGTTTGTGTAATTCCTTAGCGACCTTCCAGCGATGCATGATGTCCATATTCACTGACCTGATCGAGGACATCATGGAGGTGTTCATGGATGACTTCTCGGTGTACGGAGACTCTTTCTCTGACTATTTGTCTAATCTATGCAGGGTACTTAAGCAATGTGGAGATAAGCATCTTGTTCTGAACTGGGAGAAATGCTACTTCATGGTCAGGAACAACATCATACTGGGACATCGTATATCCGAGGATGGCATTGAGGCTGACAAGGCTAAAATCAAAGTCATGATGAACTTGCAGCCACCTACAACAGTCAAAGGAATCCGCAGCTTTTTAGGCCATGCCGGTTTCTACAGACGCTTCATCAAAGACTTCTCAAAAATCGCTAGGCCTCTCACACGTCTGCTCTGCAAAGAAGTGAAATTTGAGTTCGATAACGCTTGCCTCGAATCCTTTCACATGATCAAAGGAGCCCTCATCGGTGCACCCATTGTGCAACCTCCGGATTGGAGCCTGCCCTTTGAAGTGATGAGGACGCTAGTGACTATACCGTTGGTGCAGTTCTCGGCCAGAGAAAAGACAAGAAGCTCCACGTCATCTACTATGCCAGCCGAACTCTGGATGAGGCTTAGTGCAAGTATGCCACGACCGAGAAGGAACTTCTAGCTGTCGTCTTTGCTTTTGAAAATTCTCGGTCCTATCTTGTCGGTTCTAAGGTCATTGTACACACCGATCATGCGGCGCTCAAGTACCTACTTACCAAGAAGGACACTAAACCACGACTACTGAGATGGATTCTTCTCCTACAAAAATTCGATCTCGAGATTAAGGATAAGAAGGGGATAGACAATGGAGCTGCCAACCATTTGTCTAGAATGCAAATTGATGAACAAATCCCCCTTGATGATAATCTCCCTGAAGAACAGATATATTCGATTGATGTTTTTCAAGTTGAGGAAGCAGGTGCTCCCTCCCAACGAGCACCTGCTCGGCCCGAAATCTGTCATACGATCAAAGGCGCTCAACCACCTCCTTTACCCTGGTTTGGAGAAATTGCAAATTACCTAGCTGCTGACTTAGAACCGAGAAACTTCGTGGGCTACAAAAAGAAGAAATTCCTTAAGGACATCTGCCACTACTTCTGGGATGAACCTTACTTGTACAAGCACTGTCCTGATGGAGTTTTCAGAAGATGTGTAGCTGAAGAAGAAATCCCAGAGATCCTTTTTCACTGCCATGGCTCCTCTTATGCTGGTCACTTCGCCACATTCAAAACAGTTTCTAAGGTGCTACAAGCAGGATACTGGTGGCCCACTATGTTTAAGGACGCGTAGCGTTTTCTTTCTAGATGTGATTCATGCCAGCGACAGGGAAACATAAGCAAACACAATGAGATGCCACAGAACTTGATTCTCGAAGTCGAAGTTTTTTCATGTATGGGGAATCGATTTTATGGGCCCATTCCCTTCTTCTTACGGGAACGAGTACATACTCGTAGATATGGACTATAAGTCCAAGTGAGTTGAAGCTCTTGCAAGTTCTACCAATGATGCACGAGTTGTGATCAAGATGTTCAAAACCGTCATTTTCCCTAGGTTTGGTGTGCCGCGAATTGCCATTAACGATGGAGGCTCTCACTTCATCAACAAGATCTTCGAGACTCTGCTACGAAAGAATGGTGTAAAGCATAAGGTCGCTACTCCTTATCATCCGCAAACCAGTGGTCAAGTCGAGGTCTCCAACCGCGAAATCAAAAGCATCTTGCAGAAGACCGTGGGCCCAACTAGGAAGGACTGGGCTTCAAGGCTAGACGATTCACTGTGGACATACATGACAGCCTACAAAACACCACTCGGAACTACTCCTTTCCACCTTGTCTACGGCAAAGCTTGTCATCTCCCCGTTGAGCTGGAATTCAAAGCCGCATGGGCAGTCAAACTACTCAACTACGACATCAACCAGCTTCAGAACGACGCATGATGCAGCTACATGAACTCCAGGAGATTAGGCATCTCGCTTATGAGAACTCCAAAATCTACAAGGAGCGCGCCAAAGCATATCAGGACAAGCGCATACTGGCTCGCAGCTTTTCTCCCAATGACCAAGTCATACTCTTCAATTCTCGGCTGAAGCTTTTTCCCGGGAAGTTGAGAACAAGATGGTCTGGACCTTTCACTATCAAAGAAGTTCGACCATACGGCACAATTGTCTTGCTAAACACCGGAGGAGAGGAGTTCGTGGTCAATGATCAGCGACTAAAGCCATATCTTGCTGACACACAACTCGGAGAAGGGGACGAACTGCCCCTAACCGATCCTCCTCAAGCCTAATCAGCTTACGAAGTCAAGCTAGAGACTTAAAACAAGCGCTTAGTGGGAGGCAACCCACTAGTAAGTGTACATAATTCTTTTTATTCCCCATTTTCTATTGATTTTTGGTTTTGCTTTTCTCTGTTTCAGATAAAAAAAAAGAATAAAAAAAAAGAGAGAGAGAGACAAGTTCGATAGATTTCGAAATCACATAGCCAGCAGAACCCAGAAAAGGAATCAGTTGAAGTCGAAACTTTTTGGATATTCATACGGAGCACCTGCTCCGATCCAGCAGCACCTGCTCGGCCAGGTAAGTTTTCCCGGGATTTTTCAAAGCAGTTTTTAAATGAACCACCCACGATTCTAAAGCCCGCGTTTTTCGAGCCCACCATGTTTTAAAACAAAACCCTGGCCGCTTTCTTTCTCTCTCCCTATTTATTCCCTTGTTTTTCTTTTTCTTTTCGCCTTCTTCTCTCTACCTTCTTCTTCCCCTCTCCTTCGCCGATTTCAATTCTTCACGGATTTCGAAAATCTTTGGCTCGATTTTGTGTAGTTTTTCGCCCTCATTCCGAATCCAATCTCGCTTTCACGAACGCAGCAAGGTATGTCTTCAAACTTTGACTTTTTCAATTCACCATGGTTAAGGGAAGTCCCGATTTCTCTCTCTTTTTCGTCTAACCTGAGTTGGAATAGTCTTTATCTACGTCCTTTGATATGCATTCACCTGTTCTGTAAGCAATTTAGGACTCTAGACCTCACTTGCATGTATTTGGAAAAAGCTTTGAGCGCCATTAATGGCGGATTTGTGATTGTTCAATAATTTGGGATTTTGCTGGTTATCATTGATAGTTTTTGCTGGGATCGTGCGTATATAGCTAAGGAGTTAGACAGCACCGCTGCGATGCAGCTGTTCTGGATTTCGCTTCGAAACAGTACCTTCATTCTCATTCTCCTTCGTTTTTCTCCCTCGCATGTACTTAAGGCTTCTCGGCATCAATCACGCCGCAAGGGCAAGGAAGCAGCTCCCTCTCCTATGTTGTACCCGTGGCCTCGCCCAGATAACACGCCCTTCGTCTTTCCCGACGACAATCTGCCACTCGACTCAGAAAAAGTTTGGGATCAGCGAGACGCAGCCTACTACAACCATCTGTTAGAGCTCAAGCTCGAGCCGACCCGTTTTGTTTGCCGCGAGACATTGCAGATGCTTGGCCTCTACGACTCCGTCACCAAGATCCTCGCCAACGTTCACTGCCTCGCCTTCTCTTTTGAAGAGTCTGTTCTTTACCCAGATCTGGTGCGCCAATGCCTCGCTATAGCCCAGATCATTCACAACGATCACAGCAACAAAACTCTAGCCGGCACCATCTTCACTTTCAAAGCAGGCGGACGGCGATACGACGTTCCTCTGCCAGACTTGACCATGATGTATGGTTTACGCCATGAGGTCCAGGAGCTTGACTTCCCCAAAAAGTTCCCGGAGGCACCCATCTTCTAGCAGACGATCACGCATGGCAAGTACAAATCCAATGCCGCCAGTCAGACGAGCATCCGACATCCTGCTCTCCGCATATGCGCCCGGATCTTTAGCAACATGGTTTTTAACAGGGCCTCCGGAAACAAGGTGCAGTTGGAGGAACTAATGTTGTTGTATCTTGGTTGCAGTGATCTTTTCGTCACCCCTCATGGAGCGAATGCTCTGGTCCTAGGAGCACTTGCTTTGACCACTTATCGCTCCAACCTCGGTATACACTTCGCCGAGATGATCTGCAACATCAACGACAAGGCAACAAAGCAACCAAGCGGATTGGCAGCCTCCTCACCAACATTTTTCAGACCGCAAAGGTGCCACTTGCCCACTTTAGCTATGTCGAACGAGGCGAGCGGATGGACATTCAGCATCTCCTCAACTCTCGCATACTCTCTCTAACCCAACCAGGCCAGTTCCTTTACAAGTACTTGGGCACCAACGGTCTCCCGCATCAGATCTATCTTCCAGCTCCTGAGTTGACCACGGTTGCATCCATCGTCGACATCCGTTTTACTCACACCGTTCTCCTGCTGGATGATGGAGCACACCAGCCTCCTCACGCCTCCGCCTTCGCCAGTTCATCTCGCGCACCCGCACCTCCTCTTGATGATGAGTCCATGGCAGATACTCCGGATGTAGCAGGCGAATTCGACCTTCCTCCCATTTCCGATGAGGCTGATTCTGCTACATATCAGTGCTGGATGATTGCCTCCCAGAGGAAGAACAACAGCCTCATGCAACAGATTTTCCAGCGACTTTCTAGCGGATGTTGTCACCACGCTGCTACAGCCGCGACGAGCCCCTCTGCGAGACACCCACACAGACGTCGCCGTACTGACCGCGCACGCAGCGAGAGCCCAGAGGAAGCACCACCTCGTTAGACCCAGCGCGCCTGCTCGCCCATAGATCGTACCACCCCTCTATGTCTTTATGTTATCCGCTGCTGTTTCCTTTTATTTTCGTCTTGTTATTTACTCCTCTAGTTTATTTTCCCACCGAGACGGTGAAAAGTAAATCTGGGGGAGGTTCCTATCGAGTCTGCACTTTGTTTCTTTTTACTTTGAGTCAGTCTTTCATTTGAGTCAAATTAACACTTGTGGAGATGAGGACCAAAATCTATGATGAGCTTTTAATCTCTTATGAATCTGACCTACTTTCTAGTGAACATTGTTGCAAAATTTAGAATATAGAGACGAGCTGAGGCTTCTTCACATTCAGATCTTTCCTCAGACCAGAAAACTTCAATCCCAGAAAGGTTTTATCAGATAGCTTTAGACTCTGTTTTATCTGGACGTAATTTGGACTTTAATTCTTGTTGTTATAGGTTTTGAGGTTGGTGAACTTTGTAGGAGAGGTTTTCGGTAAGGATATGTATCTCTTATTCTAAAGTATGTGGTCTGCAGATATTGGTCTATTCATGGTTTCTGAGATTTTGAGAGTCTCCATCGATTTTTCTGTGACTTGATTTTAGTTTTGTTTGAGGACAAACAAAGATCTAAGTCTGGGGAATTGATATATTGAGATTTTGACCCATACTAACCTTAGTATCTAATGACTTTTTAGAGTTTTTGAGTATATTTCAGAAGATCTTAGGTAGCTATAGACTCGTTATTGGAGTTTGGAGCAGCTGAAGCCTCTGGAGTAGAAAAGGATCGGAATTGAAGAAAAGAAGACAAATATTATGAAGTTCTACCAACTCCAATCAGCGAGCACATGCTCCCGATTTTCCGCTACTAGCGAGCACCTACTCACGATCTCGGAGAGAATAAAGGAAAGAAGATTTGACATAATCCTAGCCGAAAATAAGGGAAGCAGCCGCCTAAAGAGATCTGATATATATACTCTCTTTTAGGCTTAGGTTTTTTTTTTTTTATCTTATCTTTACTTTTGCTTTAGAAAAAAGACATCTTAGAGCTTTCTACTTGTGATGGAGAAAATCTCCACTACATTCTGAAAAGATTTCTGAACCCTAGTACTTCCATTTTAATTATCGATGCAGTCTTTTTATTCTTTTCCTCTGTTACTTTCATCTTTATTTATGTCTGAGTAGATCTCTTAGTTAGGTTAATGTTTTCAAAGGAATTCATGAGCTAAGGATTGAATACAAATAAACTACTAATTGATGTCTTCACCCTTGTTGTTCTTAATGCTTAAATCGAATTGATCACTTGATTTTATGATTTTAGGTTAACCTAGACAACGAGAGTTGCTAGGTTGCTAGAAAGAACATTGGTGAGCAATTTATTATATGCATGCGAGAGTAGATGTGTAGGAGAATTGTGAACAAATCAAACTCATTCATTAAGGCTTGTCTGCGAATTGCTAAAACCAACGAGAGTTAAGATTTTAGGTCATTAGATAAAGATATTAGTATCACGAGAGTGAATTAATATTACCTTCGTGTTTGAGTTCTAGACTTGTTCTTATTGATTTTCCTGAATAGTTGTTTGATCATTTGCTCTGAATTTCCCGCGAATTACTTTGACCTAACGCCTGCTTAATTATTATTTTACATCTGATTTGCTTTCATTACTTGTTATTCAAGAGTTCGAACCAAACTCATATTGAATCTCTTAGCTCTTAATTTAGCCCATTATTCGATAGAGTAAAACTTGGTCTTCGTGGGATTGACCCTAAGTACTGCTACAAATTGTTGTGGACTTGCAGTAGGAAATAGGGTTTAAAACTCGTGTATCACTTCCATTGATAAGACATCACACAAAACTTCGTCTTTGTACTCGCCAATCTCGACGGGAATCTTGATTTGCTTAGCCACTTTCAACCAGTTAAGTGTGTATGGCTTTGGATGTGGGTGTGCTGTGAGGTTGAGTTTCTTGCCCATAGTCTCACTGGCCACATTTTTACAACTGCCTCCATCGATTATCAAGCTGCACATCTTTACTTGAACCAAACAGCGAGTGTGAAACAGATTCTCTACAGCTTTGTTCTGTACACTCATGACTCTTCTTGTTTCCAAGATGTCTCCCTTAACCGGGAATAGCTCAACTTCTTCACTTGACTCCTTTTATTGCAAAGAAAAAGAGACACGCTTACGCACGGTGGAGGTTCCGTAGCGGGTCATGAGCACCAGGCGAAGGGGCGAAGTCACTCGACTGAAAGGAGAGGGCGTAAGCATGACTCAAGCAATCACTTGTTAGAATCAATAGGTCTTTAAATTGTTCATTTGAAAAAATTGAAATAGTTTTTATTGGATGATTATAATACTTCTCAAAAATCGACAGGGAACACACGAAGGAAAGACTGGCCCACGTAGTCTCTTCCCGGTTTCACAGGCTCTGATTGCGAATCTGCAGATCCTTCAATTGTCTCTGCAATTGCTCCTCGAACTGCTAAACCTTCGACCCTTCTTTCTAAATCTAAATAGGGGTGCCCAGAGCACCTAATCTTGTCATTTCATCATTGCTCATTCCTATTCGGCCAAAATTGCCATCGTGCATCTTCTTGTTGCTTTTGAGGCCTTTAACGAATGAAGGTGAGTGATGGTTGTCTGTGATAGCTTGATTCAGGACGAAGGCTGTCTGATTCTCGGAGATAATCGCAAACCCACCTGGTGGACTGCCGAGCTACAAGTTCCACGACTCAGGAGTGGGATTCTCTAAAAAGCCAAGGTCGCAGGTGGCCAAGAGTTCGGACTCATGTGCCTTCCAGAACCAGGGGTCTTCGAGCTTGCTGCGTACGATTAGCCAGCCTTGCGGCTCTGACGATAATCGAATTACATTTATAAAGTGTTCAAAAACGTAAATCGATAATCGATTTCGACAAATCGGGAGCTGAAGCTATCCTCCCAACAATCAACTACCCAATCTTGTTGCTAATGTGCATGAAGTTGAAGCAGGTGTATCCTCATCCTCTGAAGTAATCTCACCATTTTCTAGAAGAACCATGGTCCTTTTGTTGGTGCACTCATTTGCATAGTGACCTCTGCCTTGGCACTTAAAACACTTCATATCCCGAGTTCTTGTAGTGTTGTCCCTAGCTTTGTTCTTGTGATCTTGTAAGGCATTAGTCTCGGACTTTGTCTTGGTGATCGATTTCCCATCTTTGAAGGACACAGACTTATCATCTTTTTTATAGCTCGATCGGTAGTTGTAATTGGTGCCGTGAGATGACCGGTTGTTGCCTCTGCGTTTGACTTGTTGCTCAAACATCACAGCCTTGTGTAGCATCTATTCCAGGTCCATATAGTACTGTACTTCTAACTTGTCCTGAATCTCGTGATTAAGACCTCATAGGAAACGAGCCATAGTCGCTTCTTTATCCTCCACAATTTCAGATCGCAACATGAGTCTCTCCATCTCCTAGAAGTATTCTTCAACTGTGCGACTGCCTTGGACAAGCCTACTGAGTCTTTGATGCAAATCTCGGTTGTAGTGGCTTGGAACAAAACGCTTCCTCATTAGGTTCTTCATCTTCATCCAAGAAGAAACCGAATACTCTTGATTCCTCCTTCTTGTAGTAACCACTTGATCCCACCAACTTAGGGCATAGTCATAGAATTCAGTGGCTGCAACCTTTAGCTTGTTCTCCTCAGTGTAATCTTTGGCAATGAACACAAGCTCAATTTTCTTCTCCCACTCCAAGTATGCATCGGGATCGCATTTGCCATGGAATAGTAGGATTTTTAGCTTAATCCCATTGTAGTTGTCCTTGTAGTTGCTCCGGCCTTTGTGGTGCCTTGAACTCTTACGGCTGCTTCTACATGAGCTGCTAGTCTTGTAGTACTTGTCAGTTTCATGCCCATCTGAGAGATTAACATGTTCTCCTTGTTTCTCCTTTGAATTTTCTCCAGCCGGTTCTTTTCCTTCTCTATGCATGCTCGCTTCTCCTCGCTCTTTCTGCATCAACTCTTGTCGAAAATTTTCCATCTCGGTGTTGAGCATCTTCCTCATCTCGGCCACCATAGCTTCCATTAAAAGTTTGTTTCGCTGAACCAGTGTTGCTTCTTCATCTTCTTCTCCAACCATAGCTCCTGAAAAACAAACAACAACTCACAGTAAAGAGTTCTAACACAGGTTTGAACTAAAAGAAACACAAGAAACAATCGCAAAGATCACTCGGACTCAAACGATTTAGGTTTACACACCTAAAAGTAAATCGTGTCCTAGGATTAATGAATCGACAACACACTTAACAGATGTGAACATGTTATCACAAAACCGAACAACAAATCTAACAAATCGATCTGTGGTTTGCAAGATACTGAAAGTTCACTTGGAAAACGAATCGCAAACAAGTATGAGATCGATGAGTTAGGGTACTTAGCTTGTCAGAGTTTGCTCTGATACCACTTAACATGAATCTCCCAAGGATTCCGACTTTGACAAGCTACAAACGATGGTGAGAAGTGATATGAATGGTGGATGGAAAGGACTTGGTGGGTTTAGTGAAAGGATGGATATAAGGTTGAGATGGAACTTGTACAAGTGATGGAAAACTTGAACAAGAGACTTGAAGCCTTTAATGATATGACACACACTGAACACAACAAGGGTTCTCGGATATTACACACCGAGGATCTAACTCAAACAGTTTTGATTGAAAAGTTTGATAAACGGCACAAAAGCTCAAGAGAGAGTATAAATAGGTAAAGGACCGAGGAACACACTCCTCAACCTAAACCTAAGGCCAAAACGCAGCACCTAAGTAAAAAGAACAATGAAATAAAAACCATAGTCTAAAACGGTCCAAGTGATTAGAACATAGATAGATATGGAGTATTAACTTGGCCTCGTTAAAAACCTTGTTAGGCAAAACCCAATTAGGATAAAAACCTAACAAGGAAAAAAGCACACAAGCTAACGCTCATCTATGTCTAATCAGCTTGGATACAAACTAAAACTTTAAAATCGGTTGGGTCTTCATGTGTCTTGGACTGATTGATCATCACTTGAATGGTTTGCTGCAAAACCTTGGTCCTCGATCTTGTCATAGGTCCATTCATAAGCTCCAATCCTTGTTCAGCTACAAGCAGTTCCTCCTCTTGCTCTTCTTCTAGATCCTGCTCAGCTACAAGCTGGTCCATGCTCATATCAACTAGGATTTTTGTATGGGTTAAGTTTTTTTAACCTATGTTTATGCAGAATAATAATTTCTTAAAAAAGAATAACTTTTATATTAATAGAAATTGCATTATTAAAATTAAATTTAAAATAGTGTTATTGGATTTCAGAATTTTAACGGATTCATATTCTCATGGTAAATAAGTATATGATAAATACAAAACTCCTACACGTTTTTTGGTTATAGAAAATCCTTACACATTTTAAAATCTAGTAATTAATCTATGTTTGAGAGGGAAATTTCTTTATATAACTTTTTATTTGATATATAACATATTGAATAAAAGCTACTAATAAAATATGATGCATTTTAGATAGAAGATACTAATATAATAGATAGGTTTGTTAATGAAATAATATGATCATTTATAGTGAGAAATATTTGTTGATAATATATTATATTTTTCTTAGTTTGTTGTGAAAATTTTAGAATTACATTGAAAATCTTTCAGTTAATTATTTTTAGACTGGGAAAAAACCCAAATGATTTGAATTGGAAATCTTCTAATAATTTTTTTCATTAATATAAAATTCTATCAATTCTTTTGTATATCCATAATTGCTTAGATTTATTGTTAAGATTTAGTTTATGAATTATTATTTACTAAAAACAAATTTTTATTAAAAAAAAAAACAAAATTAGAAACTTCTTAAAACAGTTTTGGTGATGACAACTGAAAAAAAAAATATTTTTTTCTTCTTATTTTAATACATATAAATTATTTTATACATTTATTTCTTATTTTATTACTAATTATTTTATATAAATATAACCATTATATATTAGAATAAATGAATAAATCTTTACTTTGATTCTTAGGAAACTTATTAATGTTTATTTCCAAAATAGATTTTTTTTAATGTAATTGATTAAACACTTTCCAAATAATTTAGTTTCTATTAATAGAATATATATTAATTTTATTGACTAAATCAATGCAATTATATTTTTAATCCCCACTAAATCTGTTGCCAAACACTTTTTGATGTATGCCTAGGAACCCAGTCGGACTCGGACATAAACCCGGACGAACCAACAAAGGTCTTACCGACCATTCCAGCCATGCGATCAAGGCCCATGACCAGATCCAGAAGAAGAGCTCTACAAAAGGAGTTCGACCAAGCTGTGGAGAGTCTCATAGCTGAGCACGAGGTTGCGGACTTAGTGGACCAGCTACACTAACTGCGCATCACCAAGAAGAAAGCCTCACCCGGCTCACACTCATCCGAAGAGCCAACCGGAACACATCCAGACCTCATCCATGAAGACATCCGGCCCAGCCACCATGAAGACAAGGAAGGTCCACGAGATGTGCATAAAGAACATAGGACAAATACACTTTCCATATTCAGCATCAAGGCTACTTAATCTCGTCCGGTTTAAATCAAGTCAACAACTGTGAGAGCCGAAACTCACATTGTCATAAACGTATATTTATAGGGGCTCGAAAGTTATATTTTAAAGAACTCAAGGACCAAAAATGCAAAAAGAATATTTTTATTGATAGATTTTCGAAAGTACAAGAATAATTAGCAAAAGCTGAAAAGTCTAATATTGCTAAAACTCTTAATACTCGGATTTGGAATGATCTCAACCTAGTACAAGCATGTTTATTTATACTAGGGGACCTAGGAGGCTAAATTTCCCTCTGGGCGATGTGGGACAAAGTTTCAGTCCTTCCAGCCGCCGACTTGACTTTTGGGCCCGTCTCTCGCTCCAGCTCGTTGCACGATTCAATCTTGACCCGGCCCAACTTTCGTGAATAGTGACCCGATGAATAGTGACCCGATGAATAGTAACCCGGTAAACCGGACCTCGATTGAGCTTAATTTAATTCCTCGGTTAACTTTTTCCCGGGATGAACAGTGTTTTACGGTTTTTCCCGCGTGAATAGTGTTCCGAACATTCATTTTCCGTCTTTTGAAATCAGACCGCTCGTCTTTCCCCCGAGCTTCCAGCCACCGGTCCAACTCTCGTTTCCAGCCGCCGGTCCAACTCTCGTTTCCAGCCGCCGGTCC
>OVBB01000511.1:0-22664 GCA_900406415.1 Isatis lusitanica
ATATATATATATATATATATATATATATATATATATATAATAAAATTTTATTATATAAGATATGTTTGTATAAAATCTAAAATCAAATATTTTAAAATATGTTTAAATGAAATTTTGATTCACTTTGATTTAAAAAGATACCATGAGATTTGGTCTTGATTTTATGATATATTTCATTTGACTAAAATACTTTTAATAAATATTTGAAAAACAACTAAAATCGACAATATTAATAATGAGACAATGATGGCTTCGTTTTAAAAGTCTGTCTCAAGAGAAATACAATATATAATAAGTATGATGAAATATCAAAAACTTAGTCCAAAATACACAGTTATCTTGCATAAGAAAATATAATTTTTTTGTCAATATACATGTAAAGTTGAAAATGGAAAAAAGAAAATCTTAACCTTGCCGTACGCCACCCCTCTTCCTCCTCCTCTCCCCGTACTTTTCTTCTTCAAATTTTCTGTAAGTCAACAGTTTTTTCTTTTAAATTATAATTGTACAGTTTTTAACACACGTATGCCATGAGTGTGAACTGACCTCATCTTCTTTTTGTTTAAACAATTATTTGTTAGGAAAGATTTCTGTGCATGTTAGTCTGTTAGAGAATCCAAAATGGGAAGTAACAAAATTCTTAAAGTTTCAATTTTTGACATACATAATTACATATTTTCTATATTTTAAGTAAAAGAGTTTGGAATCAATTAATTAATTGATTTGTGCAAATCAGTTTTATTTAATAATTGATCAACGTTGATTAATCTTCAGTGACTGGTAATTAATCCAAGTGCTGCCATAAACAGTGTTTGTGTTTGCTCTCACTATTTTAAAAATCGTTTCTAGTTTTAAGATTATCCTTTCATAGAATAAATAGTTAAATCCGTGGTGGAGTTAGAAAAGTTTTTCACTAGGATTGATAAATATCAAATATCACGTAATACTATAAAATTTAAGATATTTTAAAATAAATTTTGAACATTTAAATTGTAATATATACTTAAAATAAATAAAAGTATATTAATTGTTATATATATATTTAGAAACTGCAAACATTTTCTGTTAGTGAATAAATTTAAAAGTCGTTTATAGTCAGATATTATAATTAATTTCACATAAATATCATACAATGATTTCTGTATATATAAGTTATGGAATTTACCATTTTTTACTTAGTGGAAAATAAAATGTGTTGATATTTATATTATTATATGTTGAAATGTTGAAAAAGGTATAGTATTTTATCCAAAATCTATAACAAATGAAGAAAGATAACTATAAGGTTTTTAATTCTACTTGTAAAAAAATCAGCAATTACTTAATTAAACTATATAGTATGATCAGCAACTTATATATGGGATCTATAACAACAACAACAACAAATTTTTTGATTAAATGTTAAATTGATTAAACGAATAGAAACTGAAAATTATTTACAAAAAAAAAAGAACCCGTAAAAGAATAAAGAACTAGAGCTAAACAACAGAAGTTTTCGTTGCCGGGAAATTCTTTCTGAGGCGATTTCCACCCACCGTCGTTGTCTGTCATCTTCTCGATTACTGAATCTTCCCTCCTCCCATCCAGCCGTCTCCACTCCCCCCGGATCCCTGCCCACCGAAACCCTCGTCTCCGCCCTCGTCCGCTAATTTGGGGGTCTCTTCAGATTCTTCTGGTCCTTCCTCCGCTTCCTCTTCCCCGATGAATCTCGACCCTGGGTCTTCATCTGGTGGTTCAAAATTACCAAAAGCTTTACCTGAAGAGTTTAATTGCGCTAAAAATCTCAACGCTGCTGGAAAATTCCCTGAGTCTACAGCTCCGGTATCTTTCTCAGATGAAGGTCGCCCTCGAATTAAAGTTTCTAATAACATGTTTGAGAGGGGTGCAAAGCTTCATAGTGACTACATTGTTGGGATTTTCTATGGAAAACCCCCCTCTTATGGAAAAATCTGGGGAGTTCTAAACTTTCTATGGGGAAAGGACAAAAGAGTTACAATTCATCACCTCTCGAAAAACGCTTTCCTTTTCTACATCCCTTCGCCAAAACTGAGGAAACGAATTCTTCAACACGAGTTATGGAGGGTCAGTGACTCGCCGTTTTTTGTTATGGAATGGAAATCCGAATTCAGTACTAATCTTCCTTCACTAGATAAGGCTCCTGTTTGGCTACAATCAAAGGTATCCCGTTTGACCTTATTACCCCAAAAGGATTAAGTTTGATTTGTAGACCTCTTGGTAGGGTTGTCGACTCTAAGCCTTTCAAAAGTATCAATTCTGCTGAGGTGAAAGTTGTTGTTGATTTAACGAAACCGCTCCCAGCCGAGATCGAAATCGAATGTGATGATGGAAAGTTATGGTGCTTAACGTGTTTTACCCATGGCTCTCTCCAATGTGCTCATTCTGCAATGAGATTTGGCATAAGATTAATCTCTGTCCCTCAGCCCCTCCTGTTGATAAGGCAGCTAAGAAGAAAACTTCAGATACTGTAGGTACGGCAGAATGGAGACCTGTTTCTTCAAAGGCCACCTCAACGAAACACGATGAGGGTGGCTCTGAGAAGTCGCATATTCCTCCTGATATAAAATTGAACTCTTCCAATGAGATTCCTAATACCTTTTCTTCTGCCGTTAATTCAAAGGATAGACAGATCATCTCTACCACTCGTCCGGCTGCTGATCCGGAGAAAGTTTTGGAAGCTACTACCTAGGCCGCAGTGAACCCTTTGAAAATTCCTTTCACTCCGGTTATCTCTAGAGCTGCTTATAAAGCAGTGGTCCTCTCTACATCTCAGTCGACTGCAATCTCCAATTCTTTTGATATTTTGCAGGAGGATATTTTGGATTTACATGGGGTTGCTGGGCCAATCAGTATACATACAGTTGGGTCTCACTCTTCTTCCTCTCCGCCTAAGAGGAAAAAGAAACGAAAACTTCATGATCCAGCATTACCTTCTCAAGGTAGCGTTCTTTCTCTGGAATGGAAGAACGGTCCCACCCTCAAATAATTTTATGTCGGATACTTTTTTTTGGAACGTGTGGGGCATCAACGATCCTTCAAAGCATAGCGCACTATCTAACAGGCTTTATATGTGGTCAGTATCTTTTGGGGCGCTTTTAGAAACGCATGTTAAGGAAGCAAGCAAGCACCTTATTTTGGCAGCCATTGGCTCAGGACGGTCTATATTAGATAACTATTTTCATTCGGATTTGGGGAAAATCTGGATAATTTTACAAAGCTCCAACTAAAGCATGGATTTTATTCGCCGATCTTCAGTCTATCACTTGTGAGATTTCTCTTGAAGACGGCACTGTCTTCTTTTATACAGCTGTGTGTGCCTCTAATGAGGAAGTAATTAGAAAGGATCTTTGGCTGTCTCTCCGTGACACATAAGCTTCTTTTGGGCTTTCTTCGAAGCCTTGGATTGTTAATGGTGATTTCAATGAGATACTTTTCCGGATGAATTTTTTAATGCTTCAATTGTCAGAACAACCAGAGGAATGAGACTCTTTGGAGACTGTTTAGCGGACCTTAGTCTTTTTGATCTTCCTTCTATAGGTCCTAGGTACACATGGACAAACAAAAGCCTGTCAGCTCCTGTGGGAAAAAAGACTTGATAGGTGATTGGTAAATGGAAGTTGGCTGCTCAGTTTCCCTACGAGTCATTGTGCTTTTGAAGCTCCAGAATTCTCGGATCACTCTCCATGCTCTATAAAACTCAAGACGGATCCTCCCACGTTTGGTTCACGTCCTTTTAAATTCTTCAACCTCTTGATAAAAAATCCAAGGTTTCTGGATTGTGTAAGGGAGGCATGGTTGGCTGCAGGTCTGCCAGCTGCTACGATCAGAGATTTTTGTTTCAAGCTGAAAGGGTTAAAACGCCCAATGAAGAGTCTTTTTAAAGAGAACTATACTGAAATTGAAAAGAGTGTTATGGAGGCTTATGATGGTCTCAAATCTCTGCAGTTGTTGGCTTTGAATGATCCCTCTCCACTGAATGTCCAGAATGAGGTATCTGCTACAGATTCTTGGTAATATTTGCGTTTGGCAGAGGAGAGTTTCTTTCTCCAGAGATCATGAGTCAAATGGTTAGGGGAAGGGGATGCAAATACCCCATTTTATCACCATATGACTATTAGCAGAAATGCAGGCAACGGCATAAAAAACCTGGTAAATGAGGATGGATCTACTACAAATAACCTTCAGGATGTTCATGAGTTGGCAGTGGCAAACTTTCAAAACATTCTCTGTACAATTAGAGGGATCACTTACCCAGATCTTATGGAGTTTTTGCATTCAATCATTTTGACTACGTGTTCTCATGTGCACTCGGTCTCACTCTTCTTACCTGTCTTGGCCGAAGAAATCCGTTCTTGTTTATTCAAATTGTCAACTAATAGGACACCGGGACCTGACGGCTTCCCTGCACAGTTTTTCAAGGCGGCATGGTCGGTTATTGGTATGGAATTCACCAATTCTATCTGCAACTTCTTTGTCGAGAGTTTCATGCCTACATCTCTGAACTCTACCTCTCTCGTTCTGATTGCTAAACGTCCTGAAGCTAATCTTATTCGTTAATTCAGACCTATTGCTTGTCTCAACACTCAATACAAGGTTATTACCAAGTTCCTCGCTAACAGACTCAAGGTTATTCTTCTGGAGTTGATTCTGCCCAATCAGACGGCTTTTTTTAAAGACCGGTTACTTCTGGAGAATGTGCTTCTCGCCTCTGAGGTGGTCCAAGGTTACCATAATAAGTCAGACTCACCAAAATTCACTCTCAAAGTTGATATTGTCAAAGCTTTCAACTCTGTCAGGTCGGACTTTATTCTCTCCACCCTACAAGCCTATAATATTCCGCAGTGTTTTATTGGATGGGTTAAGGCTTGTGTGTGTTCACCTTATTTCTCGCTGAGTATAAATGGAGTTACTTCGTGATATTTCAAAGGGAAAACAGGACTCAGACAGGGAGATCCGCTTTCCCCAATTCTCTTCGTAATAATGATGAACATTCTATCGCTCATGTTGAATAAAGCAGCCTCCTCAGGTATATTTACCTACCATCCCAGTTGTGAGTATCTGCAGCTCACTCATCTATGCTTCGCAGACGATCTTCTAATCTTTCTTGATGGGTCTGAGTTGTCGTTAGAAGGAGTTCTTAAAGTTTTATCTGACTTGGAGAATATGTCTGGTTTAGCTGTGAACCTTGAAAAGACAAGCTTATTCTCTTCTGGGGTCAGTGATGATGTTCTGTCTCGGATTGGGAATAGATTTAATTTAAAGCCTGCCTCTCTCCCTATTAGGTATCTTGGTTTACCGCTCAGTTCGAAGAAGCTCTCCATTGCAGATTGTGATCCTTTGCTTCTACAGATTAAAAAGAAAATATATTCTTAGACCAATCGTGCTCTGCCAATGGCAGGCCGTCTGACTTTAATCTCCTCGGTAATCTCTGGGATAATTGGATTCTGGTCAGCTGCTTTCATCCTGCTGAAGTGTATTCTGAAAAGAGTTAACAGCTTGTGTAGTAGTTTCTTGTGGCATGGAACCATTGGTATCTCAACAGGAGCAAAGGTGTCGTGGCAGAACTTGTCTTATCCAAAAAAAGAAGACGGATTGGGGTTGAGGAATCTTCAGAGTTGGGTTGATACTTGTGCTCTGAAACTAATCTGGATGATCTTCTTTCGAGCAGGCTTTTTATAGGTGGCATGGATTTGTAGCAAATACCTTTCAGCCTCCCCTTTTTGGGCGTTAAATGAGAAAAATTACTCATATTCATGGATATTCCGGAAACTGCTGAAGCTGAGACCTAAAGCATTATTATTCATTCGGATCCAGATTATAAGTGGTGATTCTTCATTCTTCTGGTGGGATCCTTGGACTCCTTTCGGTTCATTATATCATTTTTTTGGCCCGGATGGTCCTTCCTCTTTAGGCATTCCGCTTTTCTCTACTGTCAGAGACTTAAGAAGAAATGGAGGTTGGTCTCTTCCCCTAGCTAGATCCAAGAAGCAGATTGAGCTTCTGGCTTTTGTCTCATCGTTAACGTACTCGACGGGTAGCAATTACCCTCTCTGGTGTATTGATGATGTTGTTCATAACACCTTTATCTTAAAAAAGGTTTGGAATGTTATACAGGATGCACTGCCTGAAAAAGATCCCGAATAACATTGGGCTCCTTTGGTCTGGCACAAAGCAACGATTCCAAAACATGCCACCATGGCTTGGCTTTTTAATTTAAACAGGAATCCAACAATGGATAGACTGGGTGCTTGGGGCCTAGACATTGAAACTACTTGTTTGATTTGCGGCGCTGCTTCTGAAAGTAGAAACCATCTGTTTTTTGACTGTCTCTATTCCAAGGAGGTCTGGTTTTCTGTTGTTGAGAGGCTGAATTTTCATTCTCCTCCATATCTCTGGACTGATGTTCTTCTTTGGTTACCCAATGTTCATGGAGATAAGTACCTCAAATTGGCTCTTTTGCAAGGCTGGCAGGCTTGCATCTACGAGATTTGGCAGGAAAGAAATAAGTGATTTCATTCTGGTCTTTCTCTCCCGTCTGCTAGGATTTTCAGGTCAATCATCTCTACTCTTTAAACAAAATCCTCTACGATGAAGGCTTTGGGTATGAGTCATGGTTTTCCTCTTGCTCTGTGTTGGCTTGATCCCCCTTGATGTTGGATCCCTTTGTAATCTCCTCTTTTCTCTTTTTTGTCTTCGGTTCGGTTCTTACTTGCTTTTTGTATTAACTTTTTCATATCTATGAAAATCCTGTGTCAAAAAAAAGAAAAAAAAAAAAAGAATAAAGAACTAGAAATTTGTAATGACAAGAAGAGCTCAGGAGCGTGAATGTGAGACGGTCGTAATTGTGTGTGGACAGTCGGAGAAGAGTGAGATCCCAATCAGGATCCGGTGTAGTACCAAACAAAGTTCCCAAAACTTTGACCCAGAGTGTCAAAGTGTAGGGACGGGCGAAAAAAAGATGGTTCCGCGTTTCATTAGGCTCACCACAAAAGAAACAATGTTGCACTTGACCCCAGTATCAAGTTCAGCTACCTGTAGCAAGTCTATCTCTTACCGCCAGCAAGGTGACGAATGCAAATCGGGGCACACCATGGGAGAACCAGAAAAAATCTCTCCAAGGGACCAACTCTTTATGATAACACAACAAATCCCAGGTCTTAGCCGAAGAGAAAAAATCTCTATAATCATCTGGTGCATATCTCCAAAGATAGCCATTCCCCCCCCCCCCCCCCCCCCNGCTATTACGTTCTGAATCAATCCTTGCAGGTTTCTGTGCCGACAACGCCGCAAGCACCAAGCCGAGTTCGAAACCACATCTGCGACTTTTGCGTGTCTACGGATCCCCAATTTTTGAGGGTCTAACTCACCAGCAACATCGAAGAGACGACCCATAGGGACCCATACGTCAAACCAAAACGAGACTGAGAGCCCATTACCGACCTCCATGCGGATAAACTGAGATGCCAATGGCCTGAGTTTGAGCAACTTCCTCAAAATCCAAGAGCCAGCAGACGAGGCCTTAACTTCCCAAAAAGAGACATCTTTCGATAACAAAATTTTCAATATAGAAGACGTACACAAATATACAGTTTTTTACTTTAGTTATAAACCCATTTATTATCTTAATTAGTAACATAGATGTGGACTAGATTGAAATGGTTAAATACATATATTTCAGTTAAGAATAAAGTTGGGCTTCAAATGTATTAGAGTCAGCTTAAATTTTGACTGGGGTCAGCATTAAAAAATAGATAGAAATAATAAAAAAAATATTTGGATCAGATGAGCCTACCTATAACATGGCTCCGTCCTGTTAACCTTACTAAAAAGGTTTTTAAATTTTTTAATTTTCTATAATCTAAATAGAGACATCAAGTTTATAAAAGCCTCCACAACTCTCAGACATCAATGGTTTGTGGTTGTCTAGTTTATTGATTTATTGTGATTTAAGATTCAAATAAATAAATGAATCTAGTTCATTAATTTATTTTGGTCAAAAATCAGACAATATAACCACTTTGTTGATGAAAAAAATGACAGCTATTTTGTATACTAGGGCACTACACACGGGCTTCGTATTTATTATTTTACAATTTTGTTGGATTACTATAATTTAATTTTTATTCGTCTTGGTTTTAAATTGAGAGAGCTTAGAAGGAATAGCTCTGGAGCTGCAAGTCATTTGTTTGGTGTGAGAGTTGTTGATGTTGTTTAGATAAAAAAAAAATTTGGTCGATATGGTAAGTTAAAGATTGTTTAGGCGGTTTTGTGTTCTTTTTGGGGTCTTCGAATTTTGTTATTGTGATTTTATTTGGAGAAGTTTTCCCTTTTCCTTTTTCTTCATTTCTTTTCAACGGGTAAATTTGAGTTTTTTTCTCCTCCGATTGTTTCGCATTCAATTCCGTCTCTTTTTGGGTCCACTATTTGGGTCATAGGGGGTCAATTTCTGTGTGGGTTAAATTGGCTCAATTGAATTGTACCCAAAATACCTAAATTACGTTTTCCCTTCTGGTTGGCGGAGCGGATGTTGGCGAAGCTCGTCGTGGAGAATTGTCTACACCGTGAAAGCTTCGACGTCAACGTTATTGTTCATCTTGTTTTTATTTTATTTTATGATGTATGAAGTAGAGGTATGTAAAATTAGTTTGGTATTGTGTGGATATTTCCTACGTTTCTCGTTGTGGCGATATTGTGGTTGTTACAGTGGTTGACGCTGTTATTATTTACCATAGCTCCAGTTTTTGGATTTCGTTTGATTATTTGATAACAGTTTTTTAAATTTGGTGGTGTCAATGTTATTAGAAGTGGATTTCGGTTTTTGTGGTGTTTTTGATATCAATTGTGGAGGCGACTTAAGTGTTTGAATATTGAGTAATTTATTTGTACGACTGTTAAAAACTAGAGATAGAAGTTGACCCAATCGTACGTATTTAGAATATAAAACTATGTAAGCTAGTGTTTTATCAAACTCCTATGTGTTTTCTTTGTAAAAAGTGCAAGAGAATTAATATGCACATTTCAAAGATCAGTGGCTCTACATACTGGACAGTTTACCTTCTGGTACAGACAATTGGCAAGACATAGATAGTGGAATAGGTGATTACATCGTAGTTTGTTGATATCGTTTCTTCCCATGAGTGTTTGTAAACATATTGGGCATTCCTCTTTTTGTTCCTCTAGTGTTGGCATCCTTTTTGCAGTGTGTAGATCAGTGACGATGAAGTTCGTGTCGATCCTCGATAGAGCGTGGGAGTTGTAATCTGTAATTGTGAAGTAGATGTCGATGTCTGTACCTGTATCACTTTGGGTTGATATTTGTACTGTGTTGATGAATTCGCGAAAGTCTGCTCCCATTGTAGTGGCCGCAAGCTCCGGTAATTCATGGTAAGTTAGGAGAGTCTCGATGCAGCTTCTCAAAGTTAAAGGCGCTCGACCCTCTCTTTCGTACGTTAATTGTATGGTGATGTCACTTTGGTGTGTACGTGGCCTTCTGATTAGAAAGTGGATGCTGCCTGATCTTTGAGTGTTAGAGAGTCATGTTTGATATGAGAGGGAGAAAGCTATGGGTGGTCAGGGCCAATACTTTGTATGATTTGTTTTTTCGATCTTTGCATTGTTATAATGGAATATTTATAGCAATCGTGTGTATCAAACAGACTACTCTGAGAATTCGCCATTGTAAGAACTGGATACTTGAACAAACTACTCTTCTGTTTCTCTTTGAATTTGTGTGCTCCGTCGGAACATAAATCACAAACCATAGCGGAAAGATAACGATGTTATGTAAGAGCCTAAAAATATAAAGCCCAACTTCTAAAATTTAATTTGAAAACATTCATTACATCCCAAGACAAATAAATCCGACATTGGCCTTATTAGAGAGGATAAGTGGCATTTTTCCCCAGTGGAGAAAAAAATGCTACTTTATTGTATTAGATATACTAACTAAGACTGTGTTTGACTAGATAAATATATGTCTTCTAAAAATTGAGTTTAACTCCCATAATTATTTTAACGATATTAAAAAAGATTATTAGCATTAATCTCTATTGTTGTATATTTTGTATCAGTTTAATAAGTGATGTTAATCACACAAAAATACATCATTTACTTAAACGATATTTTTTTTAAATAACATCAATTTTGTTAAACTGATACAATAATAAGTATTTAGTTTTTTTGAAATGAATGTAAATTAGTTAATAATAACATCACTTATTTTAATAAATATTAAATTATTTATATTTCTCTCGCTTATAAATAAGTTAGTTAAAACAATTAACTTTTGTATATACACTTTAACTGATTTAATTCACCTTTTTGTAGTGTTTCAACAACAAACCATAAAAATATGGCTAACTTTTCTATTTGATCTTATTTTGTATTTTTTCTTCATGTTTATCTAACTAAAAAACACAAATAGTAGCCTTAGTACATTTTTTTTTTTTTTGTCTCTCACGCTTTGTTGTGAATTTTTTAGGTTTTAGTGGATAAGTCTTGGATAAACAAACCACATTTATCTCAAGATTACATATCAGTGTGAAAATTTTCTTGGCAAAGTCGACAATTGTTTGTTCCATTGTCATTCTAAGAATTTAGAGTTTCATTGTTCGATTATTGTGTCATACACTGTTTAGTGAATCTCATTTAATTATGTTTCTGATAACTAAAAGATTACAACCTTTGGGAGAGAGAGAGGGAAATGTGTATAGTAAAAAGTCACAAAATGGAAAGCAAGAAGGCACAGTATTTGCATATATATTGGGGATGCGTACCCAGAACAAAAAACTTGAAACATGTTCTCTTTTTCTCTTTATACCAAATCCGAGGACAGAGCCGCCGTATAATATTTCGTTTTCTTCAATATTTCCCCATCTCAGAAAGAAGACGAAGGACGGGCTGGTGAAGTTAAAGAAAATAAAAATTCAGTAAGGCTCGCCAATTTTAATCCAAAACCACTGGAAATACTGTTTAAGATCTTTACTAAAAACCCTAATTTTTAGTTCTCAGATGGAAGAAATCGGAGAACTTCCTCTGCGTGTCATAGTCGCTAACAAAGAACCTCGTGCGGAAAGGATGAATATGTACCAGAATATTGAAATAATTCGCGTTCTGCATAAAGCTCTCAACGAAGAGGAGTACAATTTTCTGTGGGGCTCCTCGTTAGGTAAGCTCTTTGAGATACCTTCAAAACTCGCTTGGTCAGGTACATTTGGATTGTATCTACTATCCGTCAATTACAAACGAGCAAAGAAAACAAGATGTGGGTTTTGTTCGCCAGAGATCCGGTTCAATTTTTGCTCGAGAGTTTAAGATAGTGACTGGCCTCCCATGCGGTAAGTATCCGCCCAAAGTGAAGAAAAAAAGGAAAGGAACTGGTGGCCAGAAAGTGTCGTACTTCAAGACTTTGTTTGGGGAGTCGAATGACATCACTGTCGAGCCTGGGCATTCAGGTATTCGGTTCGGTTCCGGATAAGAACCAGTCGGTTTCGGGTATTTCGGGTAGAAGGATTTGGGATCCAATAGGTACTTATAAAATTTCGGTCCGGTTCCGGTTCGGTTCTTTCCGGTTCCAGGTAGGATCCGTTTTTAATTTTGAGAACCGATAAATACCCAAAAAAATTTCGTTCCTATTTGGTTGAGGTTCGGTTTGGGTATTATTACCCAAAATATTTAAAATGTATTTGAAAACCAAAAAAAATATACCAAAAAAATCTGAAATTATTCATAAAAATCTAATAAAAACCCAAAAAAATATCTGAAATACTAAATTATACTCTAAAACTCGAAAAACTAAAAACAAATTACATAAATACTTAAAATATACATGTAATACTCAAAAGTAACTAATACCTTCAATATTTTTGGGTATTCGGGTACCCCATTGGGTATCGGTTCGGTTCCGGGTAATACCCGATACCCATGGATATTAACAAACAGGAACCATCGGGTATTTTAGGTATTTTTGGATCGGTTCCGGATCCGCTTTTTCGGTTCGGTTCCGGTTCGGGTTTTCGGTTCCGGGTATTATGCCCAGGCTTGAGTCGAGAGAGTACTTTATTTGTTGAAGAAAAGAACATAGGAAGACAAAGAGAAGAGGCTGCAACTAGCTGCATTAGTTCATGTAGATGGGATCCTCGTCCCTACGACTCACTTCCCTAAATGCAAGATCATTGAAGAACACGCTGAAATGGTTGAGGATCTCAACAGCTTTCTCGCTGTTCCGTGGGACGGCTGTCTTTTGCATGATATTGAACTCCATGAAGAACTAAAGTTGTATCAGTTTAACAAAACTTATGTTATTAAAAAAATTATATTGTTTAAGCAACTAATGTATTATTTTTTGTGGTTAACATCTTTAATTAAATTGATAAAAAATTACAACAATAGGAATTAATGCTAATAATATTTTTTAATACGGTTAAAATGATTATGTGAATTAAACTCAACTTTTAAAAAACATATATATATATCTATCAAACACACTCAAGTACAGTAAAAAGTACAATATATGTTAGTTAGTATATATACAAATTAGCTGTCATTTTCTTCATCAACAAAGAGGTTATATTGTCTGGTTTTTTACCAAAAGAAATTAATGAACTAGATGGATTTACTTATTCGAAATTTAAATCACAATAAATCAATAAACTAGACAACCAAAAACCATTGGTGTTTGAAAGTTATTAGGCAGTTTGAAAGTTAAAGAAACTTTTTAAGATGGTTAACACCCTAAATAACTATCGATTCTGTGAAAAAGTAATCTTGGAACTAGACACGGTTTTTTTAAATAGTGAGAAGAAATACTAACATTTTTCATGGCAGCACTTGGATTAATTACCAATCATTGAAGATTAATCAACGACGATTATTTTTATATTTTCACAATTTAATTAATTAATTGATTCAAACTCTTTTAGTTAAAATATATAAAAAGTCAAAGTTTTGAAGTTAAGAATTTTGTTACTTGCATTTTTTTATTCTCTAGCATGCACAGAAATTTTCCCTGACAATTAATTGTTTTAAAAAGAAAGAAATATGTTATAGAAATCTATAAGATTATAATAAAAAGAACAATAGTTGACTCACGGAAATTTGAAGAAGAAAAGTACGGGAGAGGGAGGTGGCGCGGCGTAAGCCAAAGTTGATATTTTTTTTCCTTTCAACTTTACATATATATTGACAAAAAAATTATATTTATTTTATACAAGATAACTGTATTAATACAAATTTTATTTAATCAACTTATTTCTTATACTCCCTCCGTTTCTGAAAAATAATTTTTTCCAAAAAATGTTTTATTTCAAAAAAGATAGATATTTTAAGTTTTCAATGCATTTTATAATGATTATTACTGATAAATTGTAAACTTCTAGAAAAATAATTCAAATTCTTGAATTATTATCGGTTCAAAGTTATTGAGAGTTTTTAATTTCAGAAACCAATATATTTATTATCACATTTTAATATGTCTTCTTAATATGTGTGAAAACAAATCAGCATTTATCTTTTAGAAACATTGGGAGTATATGATATATATCTATAGTATATAATAATTATAAACATGTATATATATACATGTCACTTTTTTTTGTGAGAGAAATTCTTCTTTGTGAGAGAGAAAGATTATTTTTTCTTGTGAGAAAAATTAGATGTAATTTTCTTGAGTGTAATTTGGATTTGTGAGTGTGTTGATAGTGTTGTAAAATTTCCCGATTACGAATAAAATATTTATAGTAGGTCCGGAGATGTAGGAAAATTGGCTTAACTCCTTTAACAAATTGTTTGTCTTTTATCGTTCCCCAAAATCTGATTTATCGCACATTTGATGATATTTCCCTAACAATTGGTATCAGACAGTGCCGTCTTAAAAAAAACTGAACCTTAGGCAAAACAAAAAAGCTGGGCCTTTTATGCATATGTAAAAAAAAAATTAGATATTTTGCTACATGTAAAAAAAATGTTTTGGGCCTTGGACCCTGGGCCTTTGCCCCTCTCGCCCTAGCTCTAAGCTGGGCCTGGTATCAGAGTTTGGGTTATAATGATTTTGATCAAATTTATGTGGAGTTATTGTTCAAATGAATAGAGAATTCGTGAATAGTAATCGTTTGTGGATGATATTATAAAGCACGATGGTTCGCAACATAATCAGAAACGATGGGAGGTGAAGATGGTTTTACAAACAGTATTGGGAAGTTTGAAAGTATATACTTTGTATTTTGGAGAATGAAAATCGAAGTTTATTTCTACGAAAAAAAATTTCATCAACCACTAAGCAAGAAGTCTGACAATATGAATCAAGAAGAGTGGGATATTCTCAACAGACATGTCCTTAGTGTTATTACTTAATAGGCTTGGAGAGTCCTATTTGATATTGCTCATGTATGTTGATGACATGCTGGGAGTAGAGTTGCATGAAACCAATAACTTGAAGAGGAAACTCTCAAAAGAGTTTGCGATGAAAGACCTCAGAGAAGCAAGAAAAAATCTTGGGAAGAGAATCACTAGAAGCAATGAAGGTCTTAAGTTATTACAATAGGAGTATGTAAAGTCCTAAAGAGGTTTTTCATGGATGACATGAAGCTAGTTAGTATTCCCCTGTAAAGTCTTTTCGGTTATGCCTCCAATGACTGAAGACAAGATGGAATATATAAAAAAAGTCTCATGTGCTTATGCTATTGGTAGTCTGATGTACGCGGTGGTATCTACAAAGCCAGACATTGCACATACAGTGGGAGTCGTCAAAAGGTTTATGAGCAATCCAAGCAAAGAATATTGGAAGGCTGTCAAGTGGATTTTCAGATATATGAAGTGAAAGTCCAAGGTTGCATGGATGTGTTGATGCTGACAATGGAGGTGACATTGACAGTATGAAGAGTATATTCGGGTATGCCTACACTTTTGGTGGAGCTGCAATCCGTTGGGTTTCAAAGTTGCAGAAAATTTTAGCTTTATCAAGCTTTGAAGCTGAGTATGTTGCGGTGACAAAGGCAACAAAGGAGATGATGTGGTTACAATCATTTCTATGAGAGCTAGGCTACGACCAAGAGAAAAGTGTATGAAGTAAGAATGAATTGTATTCCTTAGTAGAGATATTACAAGTATATAAACAGATTACAAGAGACAATCACGGGGAGAGAATCATAAGTGAATCACGTAATGACAATCAGAGTAATTGACAATCACGGTAATGACGGTGCTTTCCATATGTACACTATACGCTCCCTCAAGATGGAGGGACTTGTGTTACTCCAATCTTGGAGAATAACTCGTGAAACCGTTAACGTGGTAATGGTTTCGTTAAAGCGTCGGCGAGCTGGTCTTTAGTGGAGATATGATTGACGCGGAGAGACCCTTTTTGTACTCTTTCACGAATGAAATGATAATCTAATGCCAAGTGTTTCATGCGTGAATGAAAGACCGGATTCGCTGAAAGGTATGTTGCTCCAACATTGTTGCAATACACGACAGGAGCTTGTGTAAGTTTGAGACCAAGCTCTGACAAGAGTGAACATACCCACGATATCTCTGAGGCTGTATTAGCTACTGAACAGTATTCTGCTTCCGTAGACGAACGTGCCACTCCACTTTGTTTCTTTGACGACCAGGCTATTGGAGTGGTGCCAAGATATAAGATATACGCATTTGTAGACACAAAGTCGTCAGTATCACATGCCCAATCCGCGTCGGAGAAAGCGTAAAGAGTCAGAGGTGACTTTTTTCTTATCATGATGCCGTGGGATGGGGTTCCAACCAAATAGCGGAGAACACGTTTGACCGCGTTCCAATGCAGATCAGTCGGTTGGTGCATAAATTGAGACAAATGATTGACCACATAGGAGATGTCTGGTCGGGTAAATGAGAGGTATTGGAGACTTCCCAGAACGCAATGATACTCACTTGGGTCAGAGAGGACAGACCCGGATGTAAGAGTTAGACGTGGTGAAGAAGCCATTGGAGTAGAGACCGGCTTTGCATCACTCATGTGTGTCTTTTCGAGGAGATCTTGGATATATTTCTGCTGCATCATATGAATGTCGGTTGACGTGCGTGTGACTTCAACACCGAGAAAGTAGTGTAGATCAGTTGGTTCTTCTAAAGAGAACTTGGTCGAAAGAGCATGGATAATGGCGGCAAGGATAGAGTTGCTGCTACCGGTGAGGATAATATCGTCTACATACACCAAAACATAGACAATATTAGGACCTTGAATCAAGGTAAAAACCAATGTATCCGCGAGAGAGTTCCGAAAACCCAGTGCAAGAAGATAATTCTTCAATTCCTGATACCATGCCCGAGGGGCTTGTTTGAGTCCATACAGAGCCTTATTTAGCCGACAGACATAATTAGGACGGTCTTTATCTTCAAAACCTTGTGGTTGTGTTACGTAGACCTCCTCAGATAGTGTACCATGGAGGAAGGCATTGTTTACGTCTAACTGTTTGATACCCCAGTTACACAAGACAGCAAGCTGTAAGACCATGCGTACTGTGATTGTCTTCAACTGGACTGAACATTTCAGAATAGTCCACACCGTATTGTTGATTAAAACCGCGAGCTATCCACCACGCCTTATACCTGTCAAGCAATCTATTTGGCAAAAATTTCAGAGTAAATATCCACTTTGTTGCAATAACATTCTGATTTGGATTGGGTGGAACCAAATCAAACGTGTTATTACGAACTTGCACATTAAATTCAGCTCCCATCGCTTTCCTCCAATATTCATCTTGCAATGCTTGTTTCGCTGTGCGGGGAATTTGGTTTGTGGTATTGGGTTTTCTAGCAAGGAGAGAAAATTTCTGTTTGGGTTTGGTTATGTTGTTTTTGGAACGGGTTCGCATAGGATGAGCGTTTAGTTGAGTAGGCATAATGGGGTTAGATGGATTTGTGGTTTGTGGCTGCGATGTGGAAGCCGGTAGGGATGAGGAAGATGAGGAAGATGAAGAAGGAGACGGGTTTGTGCTGTCGGTTGGGTTTGGTTCTGGGCTAGAATTGGTAGTGGAATTTATTGTTGGGTTTGAGGTTTGGGTAGTGGAGTTGGGTTGGGCCTGGTTTATGTTTAGTAGCTGAGTTGTTGGGATTGTCGAATTCATACCTAGGCCTAGGTCACGCTGAGAAGAAACAGATTGCTCTGTTTCATGCGGTGGTGAAGCCGACGAAGTCGGTGAACGGTGAGGGTCTGAGCTCAGGGGTGCCAGTGACGGAGACGATACGAGTGGCGGTGTGGTAACTGAGATGGCATCTGGCAGTGGGTTTGTATCAGATTCAGGTTCAAGCACTTCAAGAGAGATTTGAGAAGCCGCAGCAAATGGAAATTGGGTTTCAACAAATTGAACATGCCCAGAAGTGTAAATTCGTCCGGTTTGAACGTGGAGACACAGGTAGGCACTTTGAGTAAGTGAGTAACCAATGAAGACGCATGATGTTGATCGGTTCTCCAATTTGTGTGAAGTATACGAACGAAACCATGGATAACATTCACATCCAAAAGTTCGGAGCTTGAGATAGTTTGGTTGGCGTTGAAAGAGCTTGGCATAAGGGGAAAGATTTTGAAGAACTGGTGTTGGGTGGCGGTTGATTAAATAGACTACTGCGGCAAAGGCATATGTCCAGTAGGTCGGAGGAATAGATGCTTGATGAAGTAGTGTTAATCCCGTCTCAACAATGTGGCGGTGTTTACGTTCGGAGATGTCGTTGTGCTCAGGCGTGTGTGGAGGAGAGGTTAGATGAGATATTCCGTGCATCCTGAGGAAAGGGCGTAGAGCCACAAATTCACCACCGTTGTCGGAATAGAGGGTGCGAATCTTAGTTTGAAAGTGGTTTTCGACTAAGGCCTTAAAAGCAATGAATTGTTCTCGGACTTGGGATTTGGTTTTGATGGGATAGAGCCATGTATATCGGGTATAATGGTCAACTAGAACGAGGTAATATTTGTAGTTATCAACTGAAACAAGGGGTGAGGTCCAAATGTCCGAATAAACACATTCAAGGGGAGTAGTGGTGGTAATCGTGTTTGTGGAAAATAGGAGTTTATAGCTTTCATTAGTAAGCCAATGAGAACATGAAAATTCAGAATTCTTAGAAGAAGAAACAGGTAAGGAAAACTGAGGAACAAGTGTTTTTAATTGAGAAGAAGCAGGGTGACCAAGTCTTGAGTGCCATAGCGGAAGAGAGGTTTTGGGAGATGGAGATGCATAGAGAGATATAAGATGTTGGGGATTCACCGGCCACTCATATAGCTCGTCTTTAGTTCGACCTTGGAGCAAGCGGGCCCCCTTGCTGAGATCCTTCACCTGAAAAGAGGCAGGAAAGAATTTGACGGATACTTGGTTAGCATTACAAAGGCGGTAAACGGAAATAAGGTTTTTATGAAGGTTGGGGACACAGAGAATATCATGTAAAGCAAGACTTCTAGTTGGAGTAGAGATGGAAGAAGAACCGATATGCGCTATTGGTAGCGTGGAGCCATCTGCTATGGTGACTTCTTCTCCACCAGAGTAAGGCTGGTGAATGGCAAAATTGTTGAGATCAGTGGTGAGGTGGTGAGACACACTGCTATCAAGGATCCAGTTGTTCGCATTGTATGATGGTCCATGAGCAACATGAGCACGAGGCTGCCATGGAGTCGGCTCATAGGAAGCGGATTGGGATGGATATGGCAAGGCAGATCGTGTGGAGGCCATCTGAGAACATCGTTTGGCACTGTGACCAAACACTCCACAAAGCTGGCAGCGACCTTGGTATCCACGGGGTGATGTGGAATCAGAACGGTTCGGAGTTTGTTGTTGTTGTTGCCAGTTTTGGGTATTGCGGTTGTTGCGATGATTGTAGGATCCTCGAGAAGCATTGGAGGAGTTGGTACGATGGTGGACAGCGTTTGCAGAGATCGGTAATGACGGGTTTGAGATTGTGGATTGTAGCTTTACCTCATGATTCAACAGCTTTTCATGAACTTCGGTCAAGGATGGTGGAGTATCACGGCCCTCGATCTGATCCACCACCTGTTTGTAATCTTCTGGGAGTCCTTCCAGGACATATTCGATCTGATCCTCATGGTCCAGTGCTTTTCCTAAGAGAGCGAGTTCGTCGAAACGAGTAGTGAGACCTTGAAAGTAGTCGTTGATAGACTTGGACCCTTTTGCCCATTGCTTGATCTGCTGTTTCAATTGTTTGATGTGTCCGCGACTTGGCTTAGCGTAGGTGGCAGAGAGCTTGGTCCAAATTTGAGTGGAAGTTGTCGTAGCTGAGAGTAGAGGTTGAATCGTTGTCGTGATTGCACTAAGGAGCGCATTATAGATGAGCTTGTCTTGGCGTTTCCACATTGTATATTTGGGATTAACTGTAGTCGCACCGGCAGAGACGATGGTGGGAGTATGAACAATGACAGAGCCGTCGACATAATCGGCAAGATCGTATCCGTCAAGAAGAGCGTGAACTTGTCTGCTCCACATGAGAAAGTTGGAGGAGGTAAGCTTCGTAACGTTTGTCATGTTGATATTAAGGATTTTCTGATTTTCTGTAATGAGGATTTCATGAGTAGCAGCCATTGATGATGACATTGTCGAAAAGAACGGTTGAGGAAGAAGAGGATAGGCGGCTAGAGAAAGAGGAAGAAAAAAAAATGTATTTAGGTTTGCAGGAACGTATATGCTCTTGATACCATGTATGAAGTAAGAATGAATTGTATTCCTTAGTAGAGATATTACAGAGTATATAAACAGATTACATAAGTGAATCACATAATGACAATCAGAGTAATTGACAATCACGGTAATGACGGTGCTTTCCATATGTACACTATAAAAAGTGTGTTGTACTGTGATAGTAAGATTGTTATTGATCTGGCAAAGAATCCATTTTACTATGCTCGGACGAAGCATATACAACTTCAGTATCATTTCACCAGATCAACTTTAGAAGATAGAGTTTTGGTGTTTGAAAAGTTTCAAGTAAAAATCCGGCACACATGCTAACAAAGGTTGTGCCGACTGAAAAGCTGAGGTTATGTGTAACCTCCTTTGGGTTGCAAGAATAAAAAGTATAGAAGACCTGCTGCATAGCTCAAGGCGTGAAGACAGATCGAAATCAGTCTTCTAAATAGGAGATTGTTAGTTAACAACATGTTTTACATGTTACACGGTGGATGAGATACAATAGTCAACATATGAGGTTTGCTCATTTTGTCAACAATGGTTTCTATTACCAAACTCTAAGTTTCTATAAATATCATCGTAAAGAGTAGAAGCGAAAATTGTACGAGAGAAAAAAAATTCTTTGTGAGAGAGAAAAAAAAAAAAAAAATTGTGAGAAAAATTATTCTTGAGTGTAATTTAGGGTTGGGAGTGTGTTGATAGTGTTTTAAAAGATCTGTAGCAGATTCGGAGACAAGTAAAATTGGTCGAACTCTATTGACAAATTGTGTGTGTTTTTCTTCCCATAAATCTGATTTATGGCAAATTTAAAGCTATTCCCTAACATCAGCAACATCAAATCTGAAGCACATTGTTTGCTTCCTTCATGTCTGTCCTCGATCCACAAGCCGAGTGCATGTTAACGACCTTTTTGTTCTAGTGTGGAGAGGAAGATCAATATTTGATATATGAATCAGCTAGAAACAATAAAATTCAATCAAACGGATAATCATTCCAAACCAAATGTGTCTGTAACCAAAAGACATACAATCATCAACTTTGGCTGGAGTCTTTAGTGATGTTGAAGAAAGACTATCAGAAAAGGCCATTCGCCACCATCAATACAAACTGCTCGATTTTGCTTACCTCGAAAAATTTTCAATCTTCAAATTCTTATGGCTTTCATGGTGCAGCTGAAGCAAGAAACCATATTTCATTATTCATCTGGTAAAGTTAAATCTTTATCCTTTTTTGTAAAAGTACAAGGACCATATTCGAGCATATTAATCTTAATACGTAAAGAAAAGTTGTCACTACAATTACATGAAACTGAGTTTCTACAAGAACATGATCTCCTTCACACAAAAAAAAGCCTAAGAAATATGTTTTGTAATCATCTTATTAAATCTACACAACGAAGAGATTGAATCTTAGAAGTAGAAACTACTTCAACAATGGAGGTAATCAATTAGAAACTACCACCAAAAAAAAAAATTATCAGAATCTAAAAGCTTCTTGACTTGGACTCTGCTTCCTCTTAAAATTTACTATGTTGGAGGGAAGAATCTATTGAGGTTAAAGGGCAAAGTGTAGAACTCTTCGTTACGATTATCTCCTCGAAAAGTTCTAAACTTGACCCACCAAGGCATGCCTCTATCTTTCTTCGACCTCTCAACTTCAACTGTATTGTCCATAAAAACCGCAATGATCAGACCAACAGTCGCTGGAGACATGAACACCGTGTTCAAGAAAGCATTGAACCATCCTGCGTTTGTGTGAACTAGCCCGTAGTGTCTAGCGTCCCAGTACTGAACGAAGAACTGAGGTATTGAGATCCCTAGAAAGAGCGAAAGACCCGTGATCATCAAGTTTCGCATTGAGTTCATGTTTGTGAACTGAAGAAACGAGAGACCAACCGCAGCTGCAAGAACGTACGCAAACACAAGCATTATGTTTTGATGATAAACATAGACATGTTTCTCAGTTTATCTTTACGGTCTTACCAACAAGGCCGAAGAGGACACAGTGCAATGCTGCGTATATAGGAACTGGTATAGACGCGAAGACAGCCCCAAATTTACCTGCTCGAAACAAACAAGATCACAGGAGGCGATACAACAGAAATGTTAAAGCCTTGAAGCATAGTTTCAGGTGACTCATACCAAGTGTAGAGAAGAAGATCATGAAGCCTGCTGATACTTGAACAACACGACGACTTCCTACTCTTGTTAATCCAAGAAGTCCTACATTCTCTCTGCAAAACAACCTCATTTGAGAGTTGTGTAAATATGTAGAAAAAAACAGAACATTAAGCTATGTAATCTAAGCTTCACTTACACTAGAACAGTAGAGCCTGTGCCTGTTCCGAAAAGACCATCAAGCAGCACACCAATGCCCTGATTGTTCGAGAAGAAACATAGCAGAACAGATATAAGATACAAAAAGACAGTACTAAATGTGTTTTGCAAGAACTGACTCACCTGCCATCCAATGCCTCTACTCAATACATAAGCAGGAGGCGGTGTGGCTATGGCTAATCTTGAAGCCGCCATGTAAGCTCCAGTAGACTGCACAAACCCATTAATTCACTAACCATCTCAGTTCTTCGTTCTCTTAACACAATCAAAGTTGTAATGAATCAAACAGCCTGCTTCTATATACCTCGACCATGGATACAAGAACCGCAGACATCATAGCAAACGAATGGCCAACTGAAAACGTTGGAGGACCCCATTGGAGAGGGTAAGGGAATTTGAACCTAATGAGGCATTATAAAGCGCAATGAGAATGTGAACAATGTAAACCACAATATAAGAGGATACGGAGCTGTTCAAATACCATGGAGCTGTTGATATAAGATTTGCTTTGTCTGTGCGACAACTATGCTGTGTAAGCGATGGCTTGTGTCTGTATGCTCCACTAGCGGTCAAGATAATGGCGTAGATCCAAACAAAAGTGACACAGATCAAGATCGGGAATCTTTCAAATATTGGGACATCTTTAAATGGTCTG
>OVBB01000512.1:0-22654 GCA_900406415.1 Isatis lusitanica
TTTGGGATGGTCTAAAACCTTATACAAGTGCATGTATTTATACTAGGCGTCATAGGAGAGTAAAAATCCTTCTGGGCGATGTGGGATAGAGTTTCCTCCTTGCCCAGGGCCCGTCGACTTGATCTTTTGGGCTCGTCTCTTGGTCCGAAAACTTCCCCAGTCCGTCTCACGATCCAATCTTGGTCTGGCTCAACTTTTGTGAACACTACCCGATGAATAGTAAACCGAGGAATAGTAACCCGATAAACCGGATCTCGATTGAGCTTAAATTGATTCATCGGTTAACTTTTTCTCGGTATGAATAGTGTTTTTTACGGTTTTTCCCGCGTGAATAGTGTTTCGAACGTTCTTTTTCTGTCTTTTGAAATCAGACCGCCCGTTTTTTCCTCGAGTTTCCAGCCGCCGGTCCGATGCTCATTTCCAGCCGCCGGTCCAGAGTCGACGTGCACGCCTTTCTGGTACGCGGGCAAACGGTCGTGGGCGGCTGGACGGTCGTGGGTGGCTGGAAGGTCGTGCGCGGCTGGAAGGGAAGATGGTCGTGGGAGGCTGATCAAGGTAAGATAGTAGTGGGCGGCTGGAAGGTTGAGAGCGGTTGGACAGGAAGATGGTCGTGGGCGGCTGGACAATGATCGTGGGCTGCTGGCCAATGATCGTGGGCTGCTGGAGCATGATGCTCGGGATAAGTCCAGCCGCCATGTCTTGATGAGAAGATGATGAACTGCTGGACTTAGTCCGGGACATGTCTTGATGAGAAGATGATGGGCTGCTGGACTTAGTCCGGGACATGTTCAGCCGCCATGTCTTGATGAAAGAGTGACGGGCTGCTGGACTTAGTCCGGGACATGTCTAGCCGCCGTGTCTTGATGAGAAGATGATGGGCGGTTGGACTTAGTCGGGGACAAGTCCAGGCGCCCAGTTTCGTTCTGAGAAGGTCATGGGCGGCTGGACTTAGTCCGGACATGTCCAGGCGCCCAGCTTGGTCCTGAGAAGGTCATGGGCGGCTGGGCTTAGTCCGGGACAAGTCCAGGCGCCCAGCTTGGTCCTGAGAAGGTCATGGGCGGCTGGACTTATTCCGGGACATGTCCAGGCGCCCAGCTTGGTCCTGAGAAGGTCATGGGCGGCTGGACTTAGTCCGGGACAAGGCCAGGCGCCCAGATTGGTCCTGAGAAGGTCATGGGCGGCTAGAATTTAGTCCGGGACAAGTTCAGGCGCCCAGCTTTGTCCTGAGAAGGTCATGGGCGGCTAGACTTAGTCCGGGACATGGCCAGGCGCCCAACTTGGTCCTGAGAAGGTCATGGGCGGCTGGACTTAGTCCGGACATGTCAATCCGCCATGTTTTGATGAAAGAGTGATGGGCGGCTGGACGTGCTAAGGATAATTTCAGTCGTCTTGTTCCGTTTGATATTGATCTTGAGTTCTCGTTCTATCAATCTCCGAATAGGGGATTTTGACCCCAACAATGATTCCACTGAAGGTATTGCTTATGTACGGAATGAACAGATTTTACTTCAATTCAGTTATGATTCTAAAGTGTGTTTGTTAAGAATAATAATTTATGTATGGAAAAAACAGATGAAGAATATGAAGACCAGATATTTGACTCTAGTAGCCAAGAAAGTAGTGACACTGAGGATGATGACAGCGATCCAGAAATAAATGAACTTATTCAAACAGGAAATTAAAGTGAATGAGTGCTGGAAATGGCAGAAATTTTTTAAAATATCTTTAGCGAAACAAGACCCAAACCTGTTGCAAGGAATACAGACGGTACTGACATTGAACTGGTATTTGCCTCCATATAAGATAGTTATGATGGTTTACTAATTTTTTTTTTGCGTGTCAAAATGCAGTATACATTGATGAGGGAGATAATACATACACATGTCAGTATTGTGGTGCTCAAATGTTGTATGGAGAACAAATAAACAAATACAGGAAATTAGCCAAACCTACTTTTTCAACATGTTGTCTGCAAGGCCAAGTGAAGTTGCCATTTTTGAAGGAGTCACCAGCTTATTTGAAGAATTTACTTGAGGGCAATGATAAATTCAGTAAATATTTTCAAAAAAATCTCAAGGCTTACAACATGTCTTTCTCATTCACTTCTTTGGGTGGAAGTGTTCAAAACTCTATTAGAAAAGGGCGTGGACCACAAATGTTTCAACTTCACGGAAAGAATTATCATTTGATGGGAAGTTTAAAGCCACCTAGAGGAGATTACACAAAGTTTGGTCTGCTCTATTGTAACGACCCCAACCCAGCAGCTTTAGCCCAATCTAGTTTTTCTTTCTTCTTTGGCCCATTAAAGGCCCACCACCTCATGAGTTCATCAAAACATGTGATCGTGTGTGTGTACGGTGTATGTATCTCCTTCTCCATTTGATCAACCTTAGCCGCCAATCCGAAGAAGAGAGGGAGAGAGAGAGGAAATCAAAGTGAAAGACATAGGTGATTCCGATATGCCACCGTTGAAGCTCGCTCTGATATCGTGTGCCCCAGATCCTATGTTTCTCCTCTTTGCCGTATTCGTTCGTGTGAGGTGCTTCTCTGCAGCCACCACCCGCATTTCTTCTGCACCAGCTATCACCAGAGAACCTCGCTGGAGTCAACGTCAGTCACCACCAAACCAATCAGAGGAAGATCGTCCGTTTTCATTCCTTTCTTGCTCCGCAAGCTATGTCGTAACCACCACCTCCGATCATCTGCGGTTGCTCCGATCTCATCTCCACGGTGTTCTCCTTCTTGTTGGCGTCGTCTCATCACCTCCGTCATTGCTCGCTGGTGACTACGTCTTTAATCCCGAGCCCGGAGCTCCAACCGCATCGTTCGCAACATTTCATTCACGATCTCGAGCGGTTAGTAGCGTAGGGTTATTTAGTTAATTTAGATCTTTAAACCGTCTTAGTTAGATTAATAATTGGTTAATTGGTTTAATTAATTTAATTCCGGTTTAGACAATTTGATTTTTAGGTTTAGTGTAATTCAGTTTAGTTTAGTAATTCAGGTCGGTTTAGGAATTTTGTCAGGTTTGAATTCGGTTTGGGTAACCATGTCGGATCAGATCTGGTTTGACTGATTTAACTGGTTTGACCGTTGACTTTAACCCGTTAACCAGATATCCGATTTTCGCCGTTCAAAAGCCAATCTCACTCGATTTTTCGTCCTGGTTTCAGTTTTGGCATCCGTTTCCTCATCCGGAGTTCAGAAGCTGCAGTTCTCATCCGTTTTGGCCAAGGTGAAGACTTTTCCGCAGAATATCGTACTTTTCGTCAAAAAGCGCCATAGATGGAATTTAGTACTAAATGTATTCCGTTTTCTTGATCGAGTCTAGGTAGTATTGGTTGTAAATTGGACTTAGGAATAATAGATGATTCAACCCATTGATTGTGCATTAAATTGTTAATTGATTCTTTTATTTATGCTAGAGCTAGGATTAGTCGACTATGTGGGTCGTTAGGGATTGCGGGGGTACATAGACATGACTTCTGTACTTGCGTCGCGTGTTGTTTGAGGCGGGGTACTGGCAGCTCAGCCGATCTGTTGTCAGTGCCTCAGGAGATCGATAAATCGTCTTCGGGCGGTATGGGTGGGCACTATCCCATAAGACTGGCCATAGGCTCTGGCCGTAGGACGTTGGTTGCTCTCTGGGTACTTTAGGTACCGTGTGTGTGTATGTTTAGTCTATTTTCTGTGTGTGGCGTGCTATGATCAAACTTTTTTTTTCAGCGATTAGCATCTCATACCTTACTGAGTGACTCCCCTGTTACTCACCCCTCTTTCTTCCCTTTTCAGCTTTTCAGGTGAGACGGACAAGTAGTTTATGTTTATGACGAGACGGGTGCTTCTTTGGGATTTTACGTTTTCTCCGTATTTTATTTTATACATGTAGCATTTGAGGTATATTAGTTATGAGACATTGAGGATTGTGGTATTTGAGTTATGTGATGTGGTTAGTGACACACCGTTCTCGAGTGTCGATGAGACATGTGTTACATCTATATTGTGGACACAGAAAATGAGATTCAAAACAGAGCAACAGCCTTGAGGTATATTTCATAGTAAACTTTTATTATGTGCACTAACCTTCTAACTAAGAAAATATAAAATATTTCACATTTTGTTCACATGGTGTTCTGTTTCGTGGAAAAATATGCAGTAAGTCGAAAAAAGCAACTTCCACCAAGAAGAAAGATTCGCTCAAAAGCGAAATTATATCCTCTCTAATTCAGACTCTGAATCAAAACAACCCCTATGTTCAGAAGTTTCATACAGCGAAACAGAGGTTTGATACTAATCCTGATGACATATTCCATATGAGAATAGTCAGTGATCGTTCTACGGATGGAAGGACATATAATATCCCCACTGCCTCTGAAGTTGCGGCGCTCATTCCTGGAGATTTTAACTTCGACCTGGCTAGGAGAGATATTGTTTTGGAAAGACAATCTGGTCGGCTAAAACGTATTAACGAGGTTCATGTCTCATATCTTCCTTTGCAATATCCACTGATATTTATGTATGGTGAGGATGGTTTTAGGCTTGGGATTAAGAAAGTTTGTGAAAAAGAGAAGAAGGGTACATACAAAGATATATCTATGAGGCAGTGGTTTGCATTCCGAATTCATGAGAGAAAAAACGAGTGTCAAACTCTACTAAAATCCAGAAGGTTGTTCCAACAATTTCCGGTAGATGCTTTCACCATAGTAGAAACTAATAGGTTACGTTATTTGAAGAAGAACCAGAAAGCTCTTCGTTCAGATAGCTACGACTCAATAAAAGAGTCAAAAAATGCAGGTGTTGAAGATTTTGACAAACAGGGAAAAGAGTTTCTGTTGCCAGCTTCTTTTGTTCGTGGACCTAGATACATGAGGAACTGCTACTTGGATGCCATGGCTATATGCAAGCATTTTGGGTTTCCTGATCTTTTCATTACATTTACATGTAATCCAAAGTGGCCAGAGATCAATAGGAAAATGGAGAAAGTAAATTTAAAGAGTGATGATAGGCCAGATGTCATTTGCAAGATGTTTAAGATGAAACTTAATTCCCTGATGAATGATTTGACAAAGAAAAACCTTCTGGGAAAAACAGTTTCATGTGAGTTCTAAATTTTTTCTAACTATGTTTCCTAAATTTTAACTAATAGTGGTTCTCTAAACTCTGAGTTTAATTTCTAACGTTTTTGTATCATCTAATGCAGCAATGTATACCATTGAATTTCAAAAGAGAGGTCTTCCACATGCTCACATTTTGTTGTTTATGGATTCAACATCTAAATTCCCCAGGACTGAAGACATAGACAAGATAATATCAGCCGAGATCCCAGACAAACAAAAAGACCCGGATATGTATGAAGTTGTTAAAGAAATGATGATTCATGGACCTTGTGGAGCTGCTAACAGAAATTTACCGTGCATGGAGAGTGGAACTTGTGATAAGCTATACCCAAAACCTTATGCAGAGAAGACCACAACTAACAAAGAAGGGTTTCCGGTTTACAGAAGAAGGGATCAAAAAGAAAGATTTGTTGAAAAGAATGAGTTTAAGTGTGACAACAGATATGTCATTCCTTATAACAAGAGGCTTTCTAGAAGGTACAAAGCTCATATTAATGTTGAGTGGTGCAATCAAACTGGCTCTATTAAGTACTTATTCAAGTATATCAACAAAGGACAAGATCGTGTTGTGGTTGTTGTTGACCACCAGTGACATTGCAGGAAGGTAGTGCGAAGAAGAAACCAAACAAAATCAAAGATTTTTTTGACTGCATGTATTACCTTAATCAAGTGCGGTTTAAGTTCTCTATTAGAATTACCATGGCGTGCATAATTTTAAGATCTACTTGGTTCTAAATCATTTTTTCATTGAAGGTATGTTCCTGCATGTGAAGCTGCTTGGAAACTATTCAAATATCCTATACATTATCGATCTACAACAGTTGAGAAGCTCTCCTTCCATCTACCCAATAAACAGAATGTTGTTTTCAGGGGGAACGACAAATTAGAAGCAGTTGTGAATCGTAAACTCATCGAAAATACCATGTTCCTAGCCTGGTTTGAGTTGAATAAAGTGGATTCTTTTGCAAGAGCTCTAACTTATGTTCAGGTTCCGAATTATTATAGATTCTTGAGGAGTGAAAAAAAGTTTTAGAGAAGAAAAAAGGGATTTAGTGTTGGCCGAGTTAATTATGCTCCAAGAAAAGTGGAAGATGCCTATTATCTTCGTTTGTTGAAAAGTGGAACTATGTCAGAAGTCCTAGAAGTTTTGATGAAATAAAGACTTTCAATGGAGTTCTGTGTGAATGATATAAAGAAGCTTGCTATGCTCGGGGTTTATTAGAGAATGATCAGAAGTATATTGATGATATAATAAAGAGGAGTTTTGTTTGTTCAGCAAACACCATGAGACGAGTTTTTATGGTAATGCTCCTTTCTGATACTTTATCTCAGCCAGAGGTCGTGTGGGAAAAGACATGGCAGTTCCTTTCAGAAGATATTGAGCACAACATCAGAGTCCGACTGAATCGCCCAGGTGAAAGTATTTCACAGCAATGATCTACTATTATGCACTAACTTTGGAAAAAAATGTATTTCTAATTTGTTTTCTTTTTAAACTGAGCAGGACTCAACCTAAGTGACGACGAGAAAAAGAACTATGCCCTCCAAGAGATAGAGGAGGTTATGAAAAGAAATGGGAGTTCACTTCATAGATATAGGTCTATGCCTAAGCCACCACCTGAAGCGAAAGACCATGAAAATCTTTTGATCATTGATGAACGTAGCTATGATCGTGAGCATTTGAAAAGAAATCATGACAGAGACAATGAGAAGATGACTGATGAACAGAGGAAAGTTTATGATAAGATCATGACCACTGTGGTTGGTAAAAATGGTGGAATATTTTTCGTTTATGGCTTTAGAGGTACTGGAAAAAAGTTTCTCTGGAGAATACTCCTTGCTGCAGTTAGATGCAGATGAGATATTGTTTTGAACGTGACTTCTAGCGGTATCGCGTCTCTTCTATTACAAGGTGGCAGGACAGCTCATTCCAGATTTGGGATCCCATTGAATCCGGACGAGTTCTTCACTTGCAATATTAGTCACAGAACAGATGTTGCTGACTTGATGAAGGAAGCATCTCTCATAATATGGGATGAAGCTCCCATGATGAGCAGACACTGTTTTGAATCCTTGGATAGAAGTCTAAGGGATATAATTGGTAAAGGTAGAAACAAGCCTTTTGGTGGAAAGGTCGTTGTTTTTGGTGGTGATTTCAGGCGAATTCTACCTGTAATTAACGGAGGTGGTAGGGCAGAAATAATAATGGCTTCACTTAATTCATCATATCTTTGGGAACACTGTCAGGTGCTGAAACTGACAAAGAATATGCGTCTTATTTCGAACAATTTGTCTGTTCAAGAGGCAAAAGAGCTTAAGGAATTCTCAGAATGGATACTAAATGTGGGTGATGGAAAGATTGCAGAGCCTAATGATGGTGAGGCTCTAATAGATATTCCATAAGAGTTTCTTATTACTGACGTCAATGATCCTATAGAAGCAATAAGCAAAGCGGTGTATGGTGATGCTTCGGAGCTAAAAGACATGAAGGAACCGAAGTTTTTCCAAGAGAGTGCAATTTTATGTCCAACTAATGAAGATGTCAGTATGATAAACGAGCATATGCTGGATAAGCTTGATGGTGAGTACATATATTTAAGTGTAGAAGTTATGTTTTTAAATAGCCAGAAGTTATGTTCTTTTTATTTACCTAACAAAATATATCTATTCTTGAAGGTGAAGAAAAGATCTATCTAAGTTCAGACAGTCTGGATCCTAATGATAAAAGATCAGCTAACGATGAGGCTCCCACTCCTGATTTTCTCAACACTATCAAAGTTGCAGGTTTACCAAACCACCGTATCAGATTGAAGGTGGGAGGGCTGTCTTGTTATGTTGTTAAGGAATATTGACCATACATGTGGTTTAATGAACGGAACAAGACTTCAGATCACTCAGATGACAGATTTTATGGTTGAGGCTAGAGTTATCACAGGAGAGAAGGTTGGTGAAATAGTAATTATCCCAAGACTGTGCATAAGTCCATCGGATGCTCGATTGCTATTCAAAATGCGTCGAAGACAATTGCCACTATATGTTGCTTTTGCCATGACAATCAATAAATGCCAGGGACAGTCCCTAGCAGAAGTAGGACTCTTCCTACCTAAGCCATTGTTTTCACACGGACAGCTATATGTTGCTGTATCTAGGGTTACATCAAGTAAAAGGATTGAGAGTTTTGATTGTCGACAAGGATGGGAAACCTCAGAGACAAACAATGAATGCAGTTTTTAAGGAAGTTTTCAAGGGCTTGGAAGAAGATGAAACATGGAGCTGACGGAAAAAGACTTCAATCTCTGTCACCTTTTAGTGTTTTTAGTTATTTCTTATTATTGACTTTGGACAATACTTTGTTATTTTAATTGATTTTTACCAGTTATGTATTTCATAAGTCAAATTATTCTTTTATCACTCACAAACACTTCTATTTCAAAAAAAAAAGGACATGTAATTGTAAGAAATTTCATTGGATCAGACAAGTAACTTACTTCTTTTTTTCTTGACCACGTTCCACGGTTTGAACTCCCAAGATTGCCACGATCATCAGCTCTGGGTAGTCGGTGCTTCTGCACATGTCAATTTGATGTATATATGAGTACGGTTACAATCATAGCAAAAAATATAGTGAAATTCATATTTAGAAAAAATTCTATAGGAGATTCAAAAACTGAACTTAAGAACTTAATTATCAAATGCAGCCATTAATACCACCTGTTGAGCAGAGTTTTTTTAAGAATATGCCATCTCATTTTTCAAACTTGAAACACATTGTTTCAAGGTTTCTCGCAAAACATTGTTAAAAGTTGATTAGTTATTCATATCGAAAGAAAAAAACATTACATGTATAATCAACGAATTTATATAACAAATGGAGCTGCTATAATAGAATATTCATACCTAAATCTATGATTTGGCTTTTGCTTGTGTCCTTTTAAATTTCTTTGCCCTCGCAAAAAAAGAAAATATAATCAAATGTTCAGACACAAACTATCAATGTGTTTTTGAAGATAGAAATTCAGTAAGCCCACAGGATTCACATGGATAATCAAGAATCTATTTAAATTAAACACATTGAATAGAAGAATCATACCCATAATTGATAGATCCGGAATTCTGATACATATAAGTGTAAGATTGGCAGAAAGAAGGCTGCTACTGGTCAGGAACGGTTGTAGCAGTATGATTCGGGAGTCTCTTCATATTGCCACAACTATCCCAGACCAGCAACAGACATCTTTATCAATTATGTAGGATTCCACACAGATCTCACAAGATCGAGCCTGAGGTTGGAAAACCAACAAACCGAGAAACTCTTATTGACTTAATAAAGGAACGAGGTTTTGATAAGAAAGAATAGAAGAATGAAGCTTACCTCTGAGAAGCTTCAGGTATTGCAACAGAGGAAGACGAATAATAGAATGAGGTAGGTGTGAAGAGACAACAATTGTTATCTGTAAAATTTTTTTATTCCATCATCTATACGTGGTCTTTTCCGATGATTCCTAAGGAAGAAAAGGAAAAGCTGGGCTCCAAATAAAACAAACTTGGGCCCATATCTAATCATATAATGGTTTTGGTTTAACATATTTGTTATTTAGTTTTGTATAGGGCCTAATAAAAACAAAGATTTTCAAATGTACTTTCTCTAGATTAGGATTTGCTCTTATCAAAACCGATGTAAAACATAGTATACATACGAACTACATAGCTAAAAGAAAAAAAACTTTAAAATCAAAGTCATCGTTCTCTACAACATTACAAAAGTCAGACCTGAACATATCCTCAAATTATAAAGAAAGGGAAAGTAATAGACTTTAACAAAAGAAGTCTTAGAATAAATCTTAAAAGATGAAAATAGGGAACAAGTTTCAGTAGAAGTATTCCAAAAGTCACAACATAACCGAAATAAGCCTTAGAATAAGTCTTAAAAGATGAACATAGGGAACAAGTTCAGAAGAAGTCTTACAATAGTCATAACATAACCGAAATTAATACATCTGCTGCTGACCATAAGGGAAAAAAATTCAGCAGATTCCTACCGATTAGTCCACTGCTAGATCAACTTTTAATTGGAAAATTGGATCTAGCTGTACTAATTATGAAGCTATGTTAACTAGGAACCAAGATAACCTTTGAACGGTGCTTCAGTTTAGGATGCTTCAGTTTAGGAAGAGACATGTTATCCACTAGCAGCTCCAATATTATTTGATCGTTAGTGTGGATGTCATTCTCTTCAAAGAATTCCCTAAGACCTTTTTGTAATTGCAACCATTCCTCGAAGGAAATGACCGAGTCTTGAGATAAACAGCAAATGAAGTTCCATCTTCACTGATCATAGCAATTTCCTTCTCAGCGAACTTGTAGAGTCCATTAACCGTATAAAAAACCTGTGGGAGGTACTACCAATAATGTGAAATACGAAGGTTAGTAGGGAGTGAACAAATTATTTGGCCATATAACCGTATATTTTAGTAAACAACCTCAGGTTACATAAATATATCAAATAGTTAAATAAAACACATTATAAATACAAATCAAAGTAGTGGTTAAAGAATTACAACAACAAATGAGTACGGACTCACCATCCTACTCTTCTCAATAACGAATCTTCCTTCATTTCCTGCAGTATATTAAATTAAACAAACCTTACTTAGTAAATGAAGTCTTCTTATTAATATGAAACTTATAAAGACAAATAACTGTACGAGTAGTCTCCTGAGTATTGGTAGAATTTTTTCTGTTTCTTCGTTCATTTGCTGCCATAGATTGGGTTCAAAACAAAAATCTTAACAAAGCAGGACTTATTTTTATAGTTTAACTCATATAGACAATTACCTCTTGCTGCAGCTTTAGGAGTATAGCCGATTGAATGGAATCTCTCCACATGGAACCTGCTCCTTCCATTGTATTTGAATAAGAGCGAATCACCATCATCGAAGGAACTCTCCTTTGCAAACGTTTCCCATCCAAAGGAAATTTTTCTCCCTACAATATCTGCTGCCCACAGTCTGGCCAGGTGTAACTGTACAAGTCAGAGTAAGATAATTCCGGGTTTGGTTTCCTTCCATGACTCTCTTAATCATATCCTTTGGAATTTTCTGCAAAGTAAACATAGAGTAGAACAAAGTTTAATAGAAGACATTTCCGTTGAAATAAAACACATTCAAAGATAGTTAAAGACTAACAAAAACAAAATGAATCCAATAGAAATGTAAAATTCCCAACACGTTTTGAAGTACATCCTTATAACATAGTTCAAGTATAAGACATCTATAATTGAAAGTAAACTTGAGGTTTAGAGAGAAGAATTCAGACTCCTTCAGAGAAGATTCATAACTACTTTAATCTCTATTCTTATTTCTTTTATGCAATCTTATTCAAACATGTTTATTGTTTCAATCACCATGTCTGAGTAGTTTGGTAGTTAGGTTTAGGGTTTCTCATTAGGGATTTCATGGATTGTTAAGTTGATTGGTTAGTTAAGGATTCTGGAACACTAATTCTTTATCTAGGTTGTGATTAGTGCTTGATCTGAACTGACGAGTTAGATTATTGCTCATAGGTTGATTCTCGCAACAAAAGTTGGTAAATTAGCTAGAAAGAAGCTTAGATGAGCAAAATACCTATCTGTAAAAGAATTTGATTGAGGGATTTTGTGAACTTATCGAACCTGAGATTATTGCATGTTTATACTTTAAAACTCGCAAAGAAATTTGGTTTTCTAGGTTTTAGACATAGATACTTTTCGCAGCGACAGCTGGTTCACTTTATCATCGTGTTTTGAGTTCTAGGATATAGCAGAATCCTGATTGACTGATTTGCATTCCTGATTTCCTGAGAATTCTCTGAGCCTGACGTTTCTCCCATCTGATCTTAAAACCGATTTTACCGCATTGTTTTCATTACAATCATTTTTGTTTAGCCTAATTCGAATACTATAATCGATTGTGTGATCTTGAGTCTCTGTGGAAATCGATCCCTAAATACTGCAATTGATCTCTTAATTTGAGAGAGTAGTTCAAAGGGTAAATCTTCGAGACTCTGTTGCGCAAGAATGGTGTCAAGCATAAAGTCACCACTCCTTATCATCCGCAGACCAGTGGTCAAGTCGAGGTATCGAATCGCGAGATCAATAACATAATGCAGAAGACCGTGGGGACGACTCGCAAGGATTAGGCTTCAAAGCTAGACGATGCTCTATGGGCATACAAGACAGCCTACAAAACACCACTCAGCACTACTCCATTCCACCTCGTCTACGGCAAAGCCTGTCACCTCCCTGTTGAGATGGAATTCAAAGCCGCGTGAGCAGTCAAGTTGCTCAACTATGACATCAACCCAGCTTCCAAAAGGCACACGATGCAGTTACATGAACTTCAGGAAATTAGGCATCTCACCTATGAAAACTCCAAAATCTACAAGGAGCACACGAAAGCATATCATGACAAGCGCATACTAGCTTGCAACTTCACTCCCAATGACCAAGTCCTGCTCTTCAACTCCCGGCTGAAGCTGTTTCCCGGGAAGTTGCGATCATGATGGTCTGGACCCTTCACCATCAAAGAAGTCCGACCTTATGGTGCTGTGGTCTTTCTTAACAACAATGGAGAGGAATTTGTTGTAAATGGTCAGCGGTTGAAGCCATACTTGGCTGATACTCATCTCGCAGATGGGAAAGACCTTCTCTTGGCTGAACCTCCTTAAGCGTAACCAGCTTACCAAGACAAGCTAAAGACTTAAACCAAGCGCTGAGTGGGAGGCAACCCACTGGTAAGTGTACATAATTCTTTTTATTCTTTTTTCTTTTGATTTTTGGTTTTGTTTTTCTTTGTTTCAGATATAAAAAAAAGGGGCAAGAGGGGCGATTTCGGAATCAGACAGCCAAGAGAATCCAGGAAAAAGGAATCAGCTGCAATCGGCAATTTGGGGAAATTTATTCAGAGCATCTGCTCCGGTTCCACAAGCACCTGCTCGGCCAGGTAAGTTTTCCAGAATTTTGAAAACGGTTTTTAAACCACCACCACGATTTTTAAACCCGCGCTTTTCAAGCCCACAACCGACTTTCAAAACCCTGGCCGCCTTTTTCCCTCTCCCTATTTATTTCCTTTTTCTCTTTCTTTCTTTCTACTTTCTTTTCTCCTTCTCCCTTTTTCTTCTTCCCCCTCTCCTTCGCCNCTTTCTTTCTTTTTTCCTTTTTCTCTTTCTTTCTTTCTACTTTCTTTTCTCCTTCTCCCTTTTTCTTCTTCCCCCTCTCCTTCGCCCATTTTGAAAACAACTACACAGGTTTTTCAATTCTTCACCGATTTTGAAGATTTTCGGATTGAAATAGTTCGCCTTTTTCTCCTCTTTCCAAATCTTCACTCGCTTTTACCAGCCGCGCAAGGTAAGTCTTCAAAACTCCCTCTTTTTTGGTCCGCCATGGATATGGAGTTGAGCGATTTTGGTTGCTTAATTTATTTCTCTTGAGTTGCGACTGTGTGTGGTTCCGTTTTGATTCTGCGTTTACCTTGTTTCGCCTGAGATTGCTGATTTTGATTGATATGCATGGTGTTGAAAGCTTGCCCTCGCCATTAATGGCGGATTCTGCAACTATCATACTCTCGCTTTCTCGCTTATTGATCTACTACTGTTGCCTGCGTGCTCGATATATATGCATTATGAAGGAGCTTCACATTGTTAATTTGAGATAGGCTTTCTCGCTCGATCAGTTTATGACTCTCTCTCTCTCTCTTGCTCTCTTGCTTTTCGTTGCACGATTTTGGCAGGTNGAGCTTCACATTGTTAATTTGAGATAGGCTTTCTCGCTCGATCAGTTTATGACTCTCTCTCTCTCTCTCTTGCTCTCTTGCTTTTCGTTGCACGATTTTGGCAGGTATCAATGGCTCCTAAGCAGCATTACTCTCAACACAAGGGCAAAGTACCAGCACGCGCTCAACCGCCGATCCCAACCAAGCTTCTTTACCCTTGGCCGCGACCGGAACGTACTCCATTCGAGCTTCCTGAGGACACTCTTCCCGTCGAATCCAAGGACGACTGGGATCAGAGAGACGCAGCCTACTACAACAAGATGCTGAAGATCACCTTCTTGCCGACTCGCCTCCTCGGCCTCGACACACTCAAGCTTCTCAGACTCAAGGAACAGGTCATGATGCTGCTCAGCAAATCCGACACTTTCAGTCTCGCCCTTGAGCAAGAGGTCCTCTTTCCCGATCTCGTCTGACTATGCCTCGCCACCATCAAGATCAGTCACAAGGATCCAGCGAACAAAACTCTGCAGGATGCGACTCTCTCCTTCAAAGCTCACGGCCGCCGTTTCAGTGTGCCCATGGAGCGCTTCCTTGCAGTCTATGGCTTCAGCAATGAAGTCCAGGAACTTTCTTTCCCTAAGAAGTTCTAAGAGGCTGATCCTTTTTGGCGCACCATCGCATATGGAAGATACGTCTCCAACTCCGCCAGCCAATCCAGCATCTGACATCCCGCTCTTCACATCTTCGCCCGAAATATCAGCAATATGTTCTTCAACTGGGGTGAATGCAACAAGGTACACATGGACGAGCTGCTCATTTTTTACATCGCTTGCAATCCCTTGCTTGTTGATTCTTCAGTAGCGCATACTCTCCTCCGCGGAGCACCTGCTCTAGCCACCTATCGGAGCAACATGGGGATGCGATTTGCAGAGATGCTCTGCTCCATCAAAGATAGGACCAACGTGAAGACAGAACGCATTGGCACTCTCCTCACTACTCTCTTCAAGCTGGTGAAGCTTGAAATGATCTTTGACGAGCACGTTGCCGTTGTTGAGAAGATGAACATCCAGCACCACATCAATTCCCGCATCATCACAGCCGTCGACGTTGACCGCTACCTCTACCACTACCGTGGCAGCAACGGTCTCCCTCAGCAGATCCCTCTACCATCCCCAGACCTTACTCGGCTTGATCATGTCGGTGATTTGAGTTTCTCCCATGAAGCTCTCCTGCTAGAAGGACCACCTGCTCAGCCCATCCATGGCGACAATGCTAGCTCTTCCCACGCACCACCTCCTCACTGGGAGGATGCACACATAGCCGATCTGCCTTTATCCGCTACACCACAGAAGGCCACCGCCAACGATTATGATATACCCCCCATCTCTGACAATCCTGATACCGCCGAGTTTCGCCGATGGATGATCACCTCGCAAAAGAAGAACAACACCCTGATGCAGCGGATTCTTCAGAGACTCTCCAACGGTTGTTGTCACCACTCTCCTGCAGCAGAAACGAGCCCATCCGAGAGACACAAGCACCACCGACGCCGCACGGAGCAAGAGCCCTGAGGAAGCACCTGCTTGCTAGCCCAGAGCGCCTGCTCGCTGATGGATCGTACTCCCCTTTATCTCTTTGTTTTATCTGTTTTTCCTTACTTTTATTTGTTTCTTCTTGTTTGCTCCTCTAGTTTATTTTTCCCACCGAGACGGTGTGAAATAAGTCTGGGGGAGGTTTGTATCGAGTCTGCACTTTGTTTATTTTTATTCAGTTTTCTTTATCTTGAGTCAGTCTGTTATATGGGTCAAATCAACAATTGTAGAGATTAGGACCAAAATCTATGATGAGCTTTTTAGCCACTTATGAATTTGACCTGCTTTCTAGTGAACATTGCTGCAGAATTTAGAATACAGAGACATGCTGAGGCTTCTTCACAGTCGGATCCTTCCTTAGGCCAGAAAACTTCAATCCCTTAAAGGTTTCATCGGATAGCCTTAGACTCTATTTTATCTGAACGTAATTTGGACTTTAATTCTTCTTGTTATGAGCATTAGGATTAGAAAACGTGTTACATCATATATTCATGAGTTCTTATCCTTTTTTGCCACTCTCGCTGATCCTGAATAGCTAACTTTTAGTTAGTACACTACCTTGACCTTAACCTCCTTTCAACCCACTTGCATTCGTATTTTTCTTTCTCATTTATGCAGATATGTGCAAAAAGGTCGGGGAGAAATGGACTAACACAACTTCTGATTCACCCTTGTTGAAGAAGTCGTTAGAGGAAGAATGGGCAAAATTTTCGTGAATACGAGCACATGATCGCTACTTCGGAGCACCTGCTCCATGATGTCCAGAAAAGAAAAGAGTTCAAATATGACCTGCTGAGGTATGAGGAAAAGGGGATCACAATTCGCCGAAAGACACACGCAATATAAAGCCCCATATCCATTATTCAAAAAAAAAATCCAAGTTAGTAACCCAAAGATGTGTCATGAAGCATGTATCAATCGCAAGTGAACAAGAAAAGGATGAAGAACCGAGTTGAAGAGCCGATCTTATAAGAGGATAGTGAATTAGAGGTTGTGGATATTAATGAGTCTATTCTCCCTTGCCGTTTTGTGCAATATCCTGCACTCTCTAGAATATGGTAACCCTAACACTCTAAAGCTCCACCATTAAATATTAGCCTCGTTTTTACCAAGCGTCGTTTTTCTAAACTAGTGCTCTTAACAAGAAGCTCACGCCACCTCTAATTGAATGTAGAGAGTCTATTGTCTTGTACTTAGATTTTTCTAGGATTGAAAGCCGTACGGTTTTGAGGTTGGTGAACTTTGTTGGAGGGGTTTTCGGTAAGAATGTGTATCTCTTATTCTAAAGTATGTGGTCTGTAGATATTGGTCTATTCATGGTTTCTAAGATTTTGTGAGTCTCTGCCGATTTCTCTATGTCTTGATTTTAGTTTTGTTTGAGGATAAACAAAGATCCAAGTCTGGGGAAATTGATATGTTATGATTTTGACCTATATTAACCTTAGTATTTAATAACTTTCTAGAGTTTTTGAGTATATTTCAGGAGATTTTAGGTAGCTATGGAGCCGTTATTGAAGTTTGGAGCAGTTGAAGCCTTAGGAGTGGAAAAGAACCAGAATTGGAGAAAAGAAGGCTAAACTTGCAAAGTACGACCAACTTCAACCAGCGAGCACCCGCTCCCAATTTTCGGCCACCAGCGAGCACCTGCTCGCGCCTCCGGAGAAAATAAAGGAAGACCGATTTGACCTAACCCTAATCCTGAATGAGCGGCTAAAGCTCTTTGATTTTATTTTCGACTGAATCCTAGATTTGTCTCTTTCTCCCTGTTCTCGACTCCTCCTGGAAAAGTACCTTCAACTTAGCAGGCTAGCTGCTTTTGCGGGTTGAGGTTGATCTAACCAAAGGAATAAGGTAAAGTATTAGTATATTGTTCCAATATTCACTATTGTTTTTTTTATAGGTGCTTATCTTTGTTAATCGTTAACTATCTATTTCCAATAATAAACTTTTTGTATATAGTAAACTATTGGGGCTTCTTAATTAATATTGCGATCATATATTGATATCTCTATAAATACCCTTGCATTCTCTACTACTTTCTTTTTCTTTTCATATCTAACAAAGAAATATCTCCTTATCTCTTCAAGCATTTCAACCACTGGTTTTGTACTTGCAACCCAAATGGTTGCACTAAATGACTCTCTCAGATTGTTTTCAACATCATCCCATGTGGATATCTCGCTATAATAGACCCTGGTGATACAATAATAGTATTGTAAGACACATAAGACATAGAGAAATGAAAAAAAAAAACAAACTATTACAATACTTATAGACCAAGCGCACGAGGTTGATAACTTCAATTGATCATATGCAGCTTGAGAAATCTGTTTCAGTGCTTCCATCTTCCTATTAACATCTGCAATGTAATAAGCATCTGCAGCACCCCAAAACAAATCCTCAAACTCGGCTCCACTGTATATCTTCTTCCAATTGTGATATACATGACGTGCACATAATCTGTGTTCAGGAAAAAGGAGGACCAGATTTACAGATGTTATCAGTCATCTACATTGATCACTCATCAATGGCAAACCGTTGCCTGATTCAAGTCCCAAATCCCCCACTGTGCTCCAAAAACCATAGCCAATGGTCTTTGGTTTCAACATCAACAATACCCCACGCTATAGGAAACATTTGATCATTTGAATCTCTTCCACATGCTACTAACAATTGACCTGTCATTCGCCATTTTAGAAAAATATCATCGATGAGTATAATCTTCCTGCAAGCTGCCTTCCAGCCATCTTTCAAAGCCCCAAAACACACATAAAATCTGTAGAAAAACACCTTGTCTAATTTTACAGTCAGCAATTTTACCAGGATTTGATCATTTAAGCTCATATACATAAATAAACATCTTCGCGAATGACTCAGCCTGCTCAAAATCAAAAGAGTGCAAGCATCTCAGTCTTGTCCTCTCTCAGATAGTCCAAGGCACAATAATGTTGCACTTTAACAATTTCTATTGATGTTGATATGCTGAGAAGTCCAGATTCAACCGAAACTCTTCCATGTAAAGATCAGCAATTTGTGCCTTAGTTAGCAGAGACACCTTGCCTTGCCATGTGCAGTCATGTTCAGCTTGTAGAGTTCTTATCAAAACATGGGGGATTTTGCTATTAATTGACGCATAGACACTTCATGGACACTTTCGATTACAACAAACAGCGGTAACTCTCTAGCTATTTTACATGAAGAATGACATGTCAAATCTCTTCTTCACTGCATACTTTAAAATAGCATCTTTAAATGCCTGAATTATTGCATAAGACTGCCCAATCTCGAATGACTTATACTTCACCTCCTTCTCTTTATATTCACGAAAACCATCACTCTCGCTACTTATCTCATCATGTTGCATCTCTCCTTCCTCTTCACTAGATTATATCCTAACATGTTCTATCTCATCATTGTCAGCAGAACCATTATCGTTATCCTCATCATCAGAACTCTTATCACTATCACCACTATCAACGTTTTCTTGACCATCATCCTCAAAAAAAAACACATCTCCATGTATATCTACCATCACGCCTAACTAAATACGGATCATCTTGCCTAACAAGAAACAAAGTTAACGCACTTGATCGAACAGAATAAGAAACAGATTTTTATAACACTTCTTCTTCATCATTATCTTCTCGCTTTGTAGGATTTTCTGGAGGAAACCAAGAAATTTTCTGCTGTTATCTTTAAGTCTGAGGCCATTAAGAAGCACATTTTAAATACTAATCAAGGTGAATCCTTTGCCAGCCATTCTACATAGGCATGTGATTCTCCACCAACATAAGAACCGTCTCCAGACCAATAGCCACCAACCCATAAATAAAAATCAAAACTGAACAAATTGAACAAAACAAATTATAAGCTACACAGATATAATTTTCCAAAAACAAAAAAAAAAGCTACACAGATTTCTCTTCCTTATCGAACTAAAAAGCTACACAGATATTTCAAAATCGCATAGCTTACCTTGGAACCATTTATGTCGCTTCTCCATAGTTGCTTTGATTATTCTACCAAGAATTCGACAACAAACTCAAACTCTCAATTTCAAAATCAAACTCTCAAACTCTTGATTTTGAAATAGAAATCAAACTTTTGAAATTGAATTTATCTCTACTTAGAAATTGACGTCCAACACTACAAACAATTCGACATGGAACTCTACCCAGAACTCGAAAATGAACTCTTCAAACCATCCCACTATGATTCAATTTGAAGTTAGAACTTTAATTTTCAAAGTTTTCCCCAATTTTTCAATCGATCCCCGATCCGTGAGCCATATGTCGTTTTAACCCTTTCAAAACGACAACAACACTAAAAAATCATGTTGTTTTATTCTTACTAAAACGCAACATTTACTTACCGTCTCACATATGAACGATGTTCCCTTGGTGCCATGTCATCGATATACAAGCAGACTTTATTGCGGGTTGACTGTGAGGTGAGGAGTTGACTTACATTTTTCAATGGTGGTGGGTTAAGTTGCAAGAACGAGTGGGGTAAAGCGTTTATTTGCAGAAAACCCCATAAAAAATGTAATTAATTGTCACGATCTTAAATCTATAGTGGGTTTTAGTACCAATACCTCTGCTCTGTATTTTCAATTTATAATTTTTTATTCATTAATTATATATAGATATATTATATCCACATAAACTTAATTTTGTTCTTCTTTTTATAAAAATTTATTACATCATATAAAAGTTAGCAATAAATAATATTTAAATTCAAATTAAGAAAGAAAAACCAAAAATAATTAAATCTAAAGAAAAATAAAATCTAATATTTGATTCATTTTTGTTTAAGTTTTAATTGATTTTGTTTTTCTATAATTTAAATTTCAATAAACAACATGCATATATTCATAAATATTAATTTAAATATTTTAAGCTTTAAATTATTTTGTTTTTATAATTTGAATTTGAATTTAAAGATAATTTATTTCCATATTTTTATGATGTACAATAAATTTATATAAGAAAACAACAAAATAGTTTATATGATGTAGAATATATACTTATATATATAATAAATAAAAACTTTAAATTGATAATGTAGTGTCGTTATATATATATATATAGTCTTTTCTTTTGCTAAAGTAGTTCGTGTAGCTTCGAATACATTGTTATAGTATTGTGAATGATGGTCTTGGTGTTAGCGACATAACACCATTTATATCATACATGTCGCCATGCTAACTATATAGCTCATGTGGTTTTGAATACATTAGTATTCTCTTCATGTAAAGTCATGTGATGGTGTTTACTTCATGTAGGTTTCATGAAGGTGGCAATCATTTTGTTTATAATCCAATAATAAAAATAAATAAGACCAAATTTCTTTTACATGAAAATCTCCCTCGGTGTGAGGATTAAAATCATAAGATGAGTTACAACCACGTCATCCCCATTCTATAGGAACAGATCTAGAGACNAAAAATCATAAGATGAGTTATTTCCAATAATAAAAATCATAAGATGAATTATAATCCAATAATAAAAATAAATAAGACCAAATTTCTTTTACATGAAAATCTCCCTCGGTGTGAGGATTAAAATCATAAGATGAGTTACAACCACGTCATCCCCATTCTATAGGAACAGATCTAGAGACTAAGACTCCAAAGAACAATCTACAACACAAAAAAAAACTCAACAAGAAAACAATACAAAAGCTTTAAAGTAAGCAGCCACAAATGACATTCAACTCACTAGGATTCCGACCACCGGAAGATAACCATAATGTAAAAATTCAAGATGAACAAGTCGAGAAAAATTTCATCTCAAACCGAGAAAATCTTACTGTCATATTTCTCAAACACTCAAGATAGCACTTGCTGAATAACTGGAGCGAATGGCCACACTAAAATTCAAATTCACTAAAAATCAATCGTTGAACGGAAATCACACTGCTGAATCTTAAATCCAACGAGTCAAGAAATTTCTCATAAAATATCAACCAGATCATGACACTTTCGGACCTCCAAATGTTGCACTGACAAACATAGACGAAAACTGTTTTTCATTCTCCCTCTTTTTAACTAGTTTTTTTGTCTCCCTGTTGTGTATACCACAAAAACTAGATTACAAAACTTTATATAGGATGTTGAATCTTAAACCCACTGAATCAAGGAACTTCCTATCAAATATCAGCCAAATCAGGACACTTTCAAACCTCTAAATGTTGGTTTATATCAGCCAAATCAGGACACTTTCAAACCTCTAAATGTTGGTTTGATAAACCTAGCAAAAAAACTGTTTTTCTTCTCTCTCTCTCTTTTGTGAATACCACACGAGTTAAGTTAAAAAAAAAAGTAACATATGACCATTTATAACTAATATCAACCTCACAAACTAATATCAATGGTCCAAAATAAAATTTAATTTTCTTAATCAAACCAAAATTGTTTCCACACTAGGAATTTGGTGTTCTGGGATATGACAATAGCAAGAACCGTAGCCATAAAATCTCGAGCTATTTGCATCATTAAATCGTGGGTTTATATATGAACATATAATGCTGAGATGTCACCTCATACTGGATTTAAAAAATTTCTCAACTTTCAAAACCCGCATCCGCAAAAGAAAATAATACATATGTATTTTTTTCACTTACAATTTACAGGTTATCCGAGAAACCCGCAAAACTTTTTTTAAAAATAAATACAATATATAATTTTAGCTATGATTTTGTTTTTAATAATATAAAAAAAATATTTTTAAAAAATAATGGATACTTTTAGAAATTAAAATAAATATATTATATAATATTTATTAAATTACTTAACTTCTATAGTTAATATTTTCAATTTCTTTTTAAATAACGGATAGAAGCAGCATCAGACCAGCAATTGGAAATGTCAATTGGAATTGCTACAATGCTTTGTTGCAAAAATATAGAATAGTATTATGCTTTGTTGCTACTATATAGAGAGGGGTGACATCACTTTCCTGTCAACTTCTGGGCGAAGCTGCTTATGGCAAATGCATCATTGCCATTCTGATCAGAAACTTTATGGGACAACTATAATCGATTATTGTGGCTTTCATTTAACTGATCAGAAAACAAAAAGAAACGAAGAAGATGATAAAATGTATTCTTGCTTGTTGATTATTTCTTATCCTGGACAATCGTTACGAAAGTGTACTCAGTAGTTGAAAACATTACAAAGCTTATTGTTTTGTTATGA
>OVBB01000513.1:0-22642 GCA_900406415.1 Isatis lusitanica
CACAGAAGTTCAGGATTCGCTCTTTCGAACAGTTTGAAAGTAGTTGCGATAGGAGGGGAGATCTATACGGTAATTCTTTCTCGTGTGGTTTATTGTATATATAACTAAGCTCCGCCTTCTTATTAACGAGACTTTCTTTCTCTCTGTTGGCATACAGATATAATCGGACGTGTGGTGCTTATCAATGGACATAATCCGCAGGACCTCTCGCAAATCGAATTTCCCAGTGACTCGCAGAAGGGGCCAATCCCTGTTCATCTACAACCTAAGGAGTAAGCAATTTACCTTCTGATTTACTTGGCTTTAAACGAGAACAGCTTGCCTCTGACCAAAAACATTATCCGTTAATTGCAGGGGGCCAATCGTTAGCATTAATCTGTGGGACACCGTCGCCGCTGAGTTTAGGAGGAAGCTCAACATTCAAAATGCCCCATCAGTGCTCTTGGTTACAACAGTGAATCCCAAAAAAATTGGAGGTTAGCTCTTTCAATCTTTATTTTCCATCTTTTATGAGCGGTTTAGAAGGCTTCTTTTGCAGCCATTAAAGTACTCTCTTATAGTCTTCAACAGATTTATCAGTTTTCTGGAATGATAACGTATTAGTAGGCTTCGTCGCAATACTTTTACGTATTCTGTTTGGTTTAAGTTTCATTTCCCTGGTTAGAAGCTTATTTCGACGTTACAGAAAATATGCTGTAGGATAAGTTTTTTAAAAAGCTTGAAAGTTTCATGTTCGCTGGCTAAAAAAAATAAGTTCCATGTTGTTAATAACGAATCTGATAGATCATCCATGGCCAGACAGAACTCCAAACTTGTGTGCCCTACAACAAATGCATAAAGTAATTTCTAATAATATTAGATACCTGAGACGCTCACAATAAGTAGCAAAATGTTAACTAAGCTGCCTGAAGAAAGTCTGGTGTATAGGTTTGCTTCACCGGAACTGTTAGATAAGATTATGTAAAACGTGTCCTTCTTAGATAGGCAAGTAGAGTTTATGAGATATCGGAGCTGCGTCCTTTTATGTGTTCCTTTACGTTTCCTGGTGAATACCAAACCAAAGTGACAAATCTGCAGTCGTATAGGTTTCTCATATTATTAATTCTCTGCCCTTACATTAGCTTCCAATGCAAAACAGGGAGAGTATCTCTGTCTTCAATGTCTTCCTCCAGGGTTTTCTTTGATGAAGAAGTTGCTCCGACAGCAGAGTATCTGACTTGGTGAGTTCTAACTATCTCTTCCGCTATTGTCAACTTTATCGTCTTACACGAATGACCCCGAACTCTCTTCTCAGGTTAGGAACACAGAACATTGCAGAAGCAGCTATAGACGCAACGCAGGTTGTTAAGATCGAGACTGCCACCATAAGTGAGATCCAAGATTTTATAAGGACCCAGCCTCCCCAGGTATTTATTTACATAAAGGAACTGTGCTGGAAATCTCACAAAATAGCGAGTGTCTGATTCCCCCTTTTCTGTGTGCAGAATGCAACCTATCACTGCCTCGCAACTATTGATCAAATAAGAGTTGACAAAGGCTGGTATTATGTTGGATGTACCGGCTGCAGCACCAAGGTTACTAAGAGTGCCTCGGCTTTGGTATGCCACAAATGCGAGAACGAGAATGCAACAGGAGTCATCATGTAAGTAACCCCGACATCCCAACAACTTCAGCGTACTAAATCATCCTGATATGACTGACTCTTTTGCCCAGGTTCCGTATTGAGTACTACGTGCATGACAAAGAGACCACCGCAACTTTTGTCTTCCTGGATGAAGCGGGAACTCAACTCATTGGGCGCAAACCTACAGAGCTTCTGGACGAGTACATTGAGGTAATCGAGTGACTTTTTCGAAAAAAACACGCTATTAGAAAACACACACCTCTGACAGGTCTCTTGCATCTTCCAGGCAAATGGAGATGATGTGGACACCACGGATGTGCCGAGTCCTGCCTGCTTATCTGAGGTACTCGGTCAGACTCATGTGTTCGAGGTCAGGGTATCAAAGTTCAATTTCCGAGCGACCAGACAGACATTCACCGTCGCCAAAATAATCAAGGCAGAAGTTGGCGAGGAAAGGGAGCCGGAAATCATGGAGGCTGCCGAGCATTCAGCCTCAACCTCAGGAAATGGCACGACACCGGCAACACATGCACACGCCATCGAAAGTTCCACTGCAAATGAGAGTGTGTCCGGAACTGAAGAGACAACAGACAACTTTGGCAACGACTCCAAGAGAGCTAGGCCCAATCCGTGACGAATGTCCGTCGTACCATTTCTCTATTTATCAACATCGCACTGCATTTTGGCTTTCTTTTTTTATTCTCACTTTTCACTCTTAGAGCAACCAAGCGCAATGTCATGTTGCTTCTTCGGTTTGAAAACTCTTTAATCGCAGAATATTCAGTTCTACTTTCAATCTTTGGTTCCCTTTTTAACTCAGCCACCTTAATGTCTTCCGCCAGTATTGTCAGCAAATCGCACTAGCTAAAATTGCTTTCACTTTTAGAAGCGTTTTAGACAACTTCAGGGTATCTTCCGATTGAAACGTCAACTATCCCATTGAAGAGCCCAATAACGGTAAGATTTCTTTCCTAATTTGTGCACTTTCGTTTAAACGCATGAATCCTATCAAATATCTTGCTATGGTAAGTAGCTGATTCCCAGCCATATATCACTGTCACACTTTCCTTCTCTATCGTTTTCATATCGGGTAAATTGCTCACAATATCGGCCACATATTTTTCATCGGCCTATTATACAGAGAAAAAACAGAGAACGATCCTTAGAAAAAATTACCAAACGATTTACAAAACAGCAATTTGTAATCATCTAACTGAGGGAACTCAAAGCCTTCTCAAATCTATCTTCGCATCTGGACACCGTCTGATACCGTCTCTCTCCGTGACCTCACGTATGGAAAAGGTATGTAAATTTACAAACCCTGCATTAGAAATCATTTGAGGACTGTTTCGTTTTCCAACTAATTATTAAGTACGGAGCCATATATATATATACTAATATTTATACTATTCCCATATCTCCATCGAAGAGAACACATAGAACATTGTGATAGAAGGTAGGTTTAAATCGAACAATAAAAAAAAAAAAATGGAAACTAAGTTACTTACAAAGTTTAAAAAAACATTATTTTGGAATTCCATCCCCCTTAATACAGAGCTGATAATATATATTTCATCTCCAACAACTTAAAGAGTGACTTTGGAAGATAATACATTTTGTTTTTCAGGTCATCAAAATATTATATAAGAATGAAAAATACAACAACCTGATTTATTAAAGAAGAGGATAAAAATATGTAATTTCAGATTAATTCAAACTCTTCAATCTGTAAATCTAAAACGATGATTATAAAACCACCAAATGAATTATATATGTATTTTTATATTTTTAATATCCAATAAATGGTTACACTGGGTTTAGTCCCTATATTTGGTTCATGGCCACGAAACTTTCTCGGGGTGGGGGGTTTCATATCCAACTAAGATAGTCATGTTCCAAGAAGAAGGTGGGCTTACGTTTCTAAAAAGCTTTACAGATTAAAAACCAGGGAAAAACCCCGGAAAAAAATTGTAAACTAATTCCCTCAAAAGTTTAATAATCTACCAATCTATTTTACAGATTTAGTATGAAATTACAACTAATTTAAACAATATATATACTCACTCAATCATCCACCAATGCTTCGAACGCATTTCGTAAACGGCAACCCTTAAAAGGACGAGAACATGCATTAACCAAGTTTATACCGGTCAGCCAAGATCAATTCCAATAACCCACAAGTTTCTATTTAAAACACACAAATAAACCATCAGGTTTATGACCGAGTATAGATGAAGTAGCTTTAGAATGGAATCACATTTCGTTGTACAAACTGAACATACATTGACCATATTTATACACAAAAGATAAATGCATATCTGATTCATATTCCACTTGAATCTATATAAACATATCTTGCTCCGTAAAAAATTCATCAAAGACCAAAACACTTAACTTGCTTTTTGTTCATCAACTACAACGGCACTGGAGGCTTTTCCAACCACTTGGCACGAAATAGAAGTTTCCGCATGTAAATATATCATATTTAAAAATATTACATACCGGTTCTAAAAAAAAATAGGCTCACATAGCATTTGTGTAATCGCAATGAAAATTACAAACATAGCAACAATCAAAATTATCAAAACACTAACAATATTAACATTATTTCAAAAAAGGAACAAAAAAAATAAACCTCCCTGCTTCCCAAAAGAAAGCAAGTATATCTGTGTCTAATCAATTGCAAGTCATTGCATGTATGCCTGGTCTGCCAGATAACCCCTCGAACATAATCAAACACCCATACGGGAGAAAAAAGAAGCAAAGTTATCACGTCATCATCAAAGCTACCATGCGGAAGCCAGGTAATTTGTAAATAATTTATAAATCAGTAACTAAAGCTCTGACAACGAAATATTAGATTAAACCGGATCAGATATTAATAAAAACTTACATATATATAATACAGATAAATCGGTTGGAAAGCAGGTGGAACGCAGATCAGGATGTCTCATTGGGTCTTCAACCTCACCGATTAACCAACAAACCCGTCATCCAGGTACATGTCCCAACTAATTTTATATTGGCACATAGATTATTTATCTGCATTTCTGAGTGGGATTAGTATCGATCGTCGGCATACGAAAAAAAAAAAAAACGCAAGCCGGTTTGTACGACATAGTGTCAAAATTATACATATATGTATAATGCCTGTTCTTATGTCCTGTACATGTATATTAAAACTCGGTTAGAATTATTTTAAACACTTCTAAATGTACATAGGAATTCCAACATACATAACACATTTATTAGATACAAAAGGTAAGATAAAAGTGTACATAAAAACTTACTAAAGTTCTTGACATAGCATAAAACACACGCATATGTCGCTTTAAATTACTAAACCGTGTTTGAAAGGGATTCCACATTTAAAATATTATCAAATGTCCTCTCCAAAGAAAAGTCTAAATTGGCTTACTTAACGTTCAAAAATAGCACGATAACTGTTTTTTTCCCCGCCCAGAGCATTCGAATGCTAAAGTTGAAAAAACTAAAAAAAAGGACTGAAGTAGGCCTGCGCATCCGGTTTTTCGGTTCGGTTCGGTTTGTTTTTTTTGGTTTCGGTATCTTCGCTTAGAAAGATTTAGTATTCATTCGGTTCATCATAAAATTATGTTCGGTTTCGGTTCGGTTTATATAAAAGAAGGTGATTCCAACCCCTCTGAGGCAATACATTTGTTTCTTATCTCTACAAGTTTTAACACATTTCTGGTTTTAAGATATGTAAGAGTCGCGAATCTGGTTTTAACACATTTCTAATCGTCAAAAGTTATCCTTCGTTCATTAAAAGTATAACAAACTATATATCCAATAGCTTCCTCAGATAATCAGCTACGCAAACGAGGGCGTCCTCCTCTTGGAGAACCTAGAACGAAAGGTATATTTCATGACGCTGAAAATATATTGTTTAAATTCTTCCAACGTTCGCAGCTACCATATATTACTATAAACCAGGTCACCAACGCACCATATGCGAAGGAACTTCTGCGGCTACAAATTTGTACGATTGTAAGTTGAACTAAGTCAAAATATACTAATACCCATTTCAATAAGCATTAGATAATGAATGAATGAAAGAAATTAATTTCTTCCTCCAGGTGGATGCGATATATGCGCTCTTAAAGGTATTCATTACTGTAATTTTTATCTTATTTAAACATATCGGCCATACATATATTAATGATCTCGAATTACAAATATGCAAAAGTTCGACAAAAAAATGCCCGCGGGATGAGAAGAGCAATTTTATTAGCTAAAAGGACAACACAAGCACAAATAAGTAAGTCACACAATTTTGGCAGAGGTTTAAAATTAGTAGTCAATATCTAATATTTAACTTTGGTTAAACAGGTTCTTCTAGACAAACAATAAGCAAATCACAGCACGTACAAAAAGGAAAAAAAGGTATGGACATATCTTATTATAATTATATGAAGGTTGATTTCATTTTAAGCTAAATGTCGTAGTGCATACTATATCAAATGCAAAATAGATACTGGCAACACTTATTTATGAATTTCGAATAATAAATTTCATGCAGTGGGAAAAACCACAATTAGAGTTAACCAAATTTTGGAATGTCCGTATTGTTCGGCTTTGGTTTGGACATCGGAAAGTACGGGAAGAGATCAGAAAACTGGAGCTCTTACGTTCTCTATCTGTTGTAACCAAGGTCAAATCAGACTTCCTCCAGTGAGACAACCACCATCTCCCCTAGACAAACTCCTACGCTGCCCAAATTTTCGAGCTGCAATCAGAATGTACAATGCAATTTTGTCATTTACATCGATCGGAGCAAAACTAGATCACAGTGTTGTTTATGGGCGAGGACCATTCACGTTCCGAATTCAAGGTCAAAATTACCACCGCATTGGATCCCTACTACCTACGCCCGGAAATCCCCCGAAATTTCTACAGCTATATATCTTCGACACAGCTAACGAGGTCAATAACCGTCTTAAAGCGCTGGGACCAGATGCAGGAGATGGAAAATTAAAAGAAGAGACAGTTAAGTGTTTGATTGAAATGTTAGATTCAAACAACTGTCTTGCTAAAGTTTTTCGGAGGGCACGTGACCAATATGAGCAACAAACCGGTGAAGAATTTACAATACGATTGATTTCAGACAAAGGAAAAGGAAAACAGTATGACTTGCCACAAACAAACGAGGTCGCAGGCCTAATTGTGGGGGAAATGTCGACCACGATCTGTGAAAGGGATGTTATTTTGCAAATGCAGTCAACGCATTTGCAAGAAATACGCGACGTTCACCCATTATATATGAGCTTGCAATACCCATTACTATTTCCTTATGGAGATTATGGGTTTCACACAGAAATCCCTTTGCATCGTGATGATGATGACATGAGAAAGAGGGAATTCTTGAGTATCAGACAATATTATGCTTACCAAATCCACACGCGTTTAAATGAGGGGATGACAATTGTGAACGGCGGTCGATTGTTTCACCAGTATGTAGTCGATGCCTACGCAGCGATTGAACAAGAACGATTAAGGTGGGCAAAAGACAATCAAGATAAATTGAGAGCTGAACTATACAGTAATATAGTTGACGCAGTTGGAAAAGGAGATACAGATTCTAAAAAGATTGGAAAAAGGTTCATCTTACCGCCAAGTTTTACCGGAGGTCCTAGATATTTAATGGAAAAATATCATGACGCAATGGCAATTTGCAGGCACTATGGAAATCCAGATTTGTTTATAACAATGACGGCTAATCCAAATTGGCCAGAAATCAAAGAACACCTAGATGCTTATGGGGGGGGAACTCCCAATGACAGACCTGATGTAGAATGTCGGGTTTTCAAAATGAAATTGGACGAACTCCAGGAAGATCTCAAGAAAGGAACTTTTTTCAAACCATATACAGCAGGTACCATTTTATGTTTATATTAACAAAAACTTCATGCAAAAAATACAAGCCTAACAATTTCTCTCCTACAGCTCTTCACAGAATTGAATTTCAGAAAAGAGGTTTACCGCATGCACATATGCTGCTTTGGTTTGGGAATTCAACATATACCCCATCCCCCGAAGATGTAGATAAAATTATCTCCGCTGAACTGCCTAATAAAATCAAAGATCCTGAAGGATATGAACTTGTGTGTAAGCACATGATGCATGGTCCATGTGGGTTAGATAGACCTACATCTCCATGCATGGCAAACCAAGTGTGCACCAAGAAATACCCGCGGCCACACAATCAGCAAACATCGGTAGACAAATCCGGCTATATAATTTACCGTCGCAGGAAGAAGGACGAAGATTTTGTTCTCAAAGAAGGGACTGTGCTGGACAATAGGTTTGTCATCCCGCATAACATCGACATTCTGAAAAAGTATAAAGCGCACATCAATGTCGAATGGTGTAACAGAACAAGTGCTGTCAAGTATTTATTCAAATACATCAGTAAAGGGGTTGACAAAGCAACAGTGGTGATTGAGAAAGGACCTGATCCCAATACGAGCAGTGAGAATAACACAACGGTAAAGAAGCAAAGAAACGAGATACAAGAGTATGTTGATTGTCGATATTTATCAGCATGCGAGTCTATGTGGAGAATGTATGCCTTACCAATACACAAGCGCAAACCTTCGGTCCAAAAACTAACCATTCATTTGGAAGGTCAGCAAAATATCACTCTGAAAGAGAAAGACAATCTAGAAAGGGTTCTGCACAGACTTGATATCGAAAAAACTATGTTCACCGAATGGCTGGCCCTAAACAAAACATCAGAGTTTGCCCGGTCATTAACATACGTCCAAATTCCACAATATTTTGTGTGGAACAGCGATTTCAAGTCATGGTCTGAACGAAAGAGAGGAAAAGCAATAGGCCGAATAGTGACAATACATCCATCTTCAGGTGATCTATATTTCTTGAGGATCATTGTTAATAAGATAACAGGGCCAACAAGCTATGAGGAGATCCGTACAGTGGGTGATAAAGTCTACCCTGACTATAAATCAGCATGTTATGCTAGAGGATGGCTAGATAGTGATGATGAGTGGCATGAGGCAATGGATGAGGCAAACACATGGGCGACACCATTTCAGCTACGGAATATGTTTGTAACATTTCTCATTTTCTGCCAAATAGGAAGTCCTGAGAATCTGTGGCTGCATTGTTGGAGATATATGGGTGAAGATATACTATACAAAATGCGAAGCACTTTCAATCATTCCGATCTACAATTGGAAGACGAGCAAATTCAACAGTATACGTTGATAGAAATAGAAAAGATTTTGCGGCAGCATGACCGTACTCTTTCAGACTTTCCAGGTCTTCCTCTCCCAAACCCAGCACTTATCAATGCACTGGGAAATACACTGTGGAAACAAGAGATGCAGTACAATATTGGGGAAGAAAAGGAAAAACATGATCGCCAATATATTCAGATGAACGAAGATCAACGACAAATATATGAAGCCGTCTTAGATTCAATCGATAATGGTACAGGGAAGCTTTTTTTCGTCTACGGGGCTGGAGGAACTGGAAAAACATTCCTATACAAGACAATTATTTCAAAACTAAGATCTATGAGGAAGATTGTTCTGCCTGTAGCTTCTTCAGGTATTGCAGCATTGCTACTTCCAGGTGGTAGGACAGCACATTCGAGATTTAAAATTCCCTTAAACGTAACTGACGAGACAGTCTGCCATATAAAACCGGGAACTATGTTGGGGGAACTGCTTAAAAAAACAGATTTAATCATCTGGGACGAAGCCCCGATGGCTCATAGGAACACATTTGAGGCACTGGACAGAACATTAAAAGATATTATGTCAGTGGACAATCCTGCGTGCGGCGAAAAAACTTTTGGTGGGATAACCGTACTTCTAGGTGGAGATTTCAGGCAGATACTACCGGTGATAGAAAAAGGTTCTCGAGCGGACACAGTTTTAGCTTCAATTAGTCAATCATATTTATGGGAATACTGTTCGAAGTTTGTTTTGACCAGAAATATGAGACTGCAACAGTCAGACCACGAATTTGCTCATTGGGTCTTGCAAGTTGGGGAAGGAAATGCACCAAAGAAAGACACATATGAGAATGGCGATGATGCTGACCACATGGTTTTAGTCGAAGATCAATTGTTGAAACTGTTCGAAGGAAACCCTCTCCAACATATTGTGGAGACAGCGTATGGGAATCTCGGTTCTTCGAACTCAGATACAAATTACTTCACCGACAAGGCCATCCTCACACCAAGAAATGAAACTGTCGATGAGATTAATGCATATATGATCTCCAGAGTAGAGGGATTGGCAAAAGTTTATTTCAGCTCTGATAGCTTTGGCAAGACAGATTCCGACTCACAAGAAAACGAGACATTGTATGCAGTAGAATATCTTAACAGTTTGGAATTCCCAGGTTTGCCAAGCCATAAGATATGTCTTAAGCTGGGTGTCCCAATCATGCTGATGAGGAATATTAATCAAAGAGAAGGTCTATGCAACGGAACTAGGCTTATCGTTACATATTTGGGAGACCGAGTTATTGAGGGCAAAATCATAACTGGTACACATGTAGGACAGAAAGTTTTGATTCCGAGGATTATTTTGTCAGAGTTAAACACAAAGCATCCGTTCACATTATCAAGGCGACAGTTCCCGATCCGAGTATGCTATGCTATGACGATAAACAAAAGCCAAGGACAAAGTTTGAAATCAGTCTTACTATACCTGCCTAAACCGGTGTTCACCCACGGACAATTGTATGTGGCCATATCGAGAGTTACTGCGCGGGAAGGATTGTCAATCATACAAGTTGAAAGCAGCGAAGATGGAGCGGTGAAAAATATAGTGTACAAAGAAATCTACAACGGACTTACAGCTTGAAAAGGTTAGCATTCCATGTCCGTGATTGAACAAGTATTATTATAGGTTATTAAAAAAAAAATTGAACATTGTTTTTTCAGAGAAATACACTTCATATGGTTATTCATTCCTGATGGAGATGGAACATTGTATGCATATTAAAAGAAGGTAACTTATACACCTTCAATTCTACAAACGTTTTTACGTTTTACAATATTTTTAGCACCGCATATAATATACCTGCTCTTTTTTACAGATTTCTTTAAAAAGGAAGAAACAAATGTCCAATTCAAACACATTTTTGGACGAAAAGCCGTGGCGTGCGATATTAAATAGAGACCGCTAAACATTTGCTGTCAAACTAAAAGTTCAAACTTCATTTGCTTTTCTATACTTCCAAATTTATATATCCGTCAACAACACGGTTCTAGAATTTCGATTTACTTAAAAAATATTCTTCTAATGCAACAACCAACAGAATTTTAAACTAAACAGCATACCACATATGATTAACACTATATACAAAAATGTATCTCGAACGAAGTACGGAAAAACAAACATATCAGTATTAGCGAAAACGCCTAACATTAAATTGTACTAAAATTAAAAAGTTTAACACATATGTAAAAACAACCATATAAATCCTTTACCTGCTTAGCGTAGCCATGTCTTCATACCCTATACAAATAGTTAATTTATTTCAGACTTCCCTCAACTTTCGTTATTTGCACGCCCTGATACGTCACGAGAGCAAATGTATTTGAAAGTTTAGCTACACCATCTTTATTTGTTGGATTTACATAATGTGGAGGTTAAAAAGACTTCTTACCTTTGCCAGACAATTATCCAGGAAAAAAACATCTGACCCCAAATGCCACTCTAAACATTTGTGCTTAGTGAAAACGTATTATAGTTTGTTCTACTACTTTATAAATCTTTTACCTGCTACTCATGGAATTTCAAAAATAAGACAGATAGTGTCTTCTCCAAACAGGGGACGGCTACATTGTTTCGTATATATTAACTTTAGTGTAATATAGGTAGCAATTGGAGCCTTAATGTTAAGTTTCTTTTACAATCTTCGTTTCACGTGGTTTGAAGAAAATGCATTTTAAAACCCACGTCCAGAGTAACTTATAAACCAAGTAACCCTATTACAATAGAGAAATAGCCCAAATACAAATACCAGCGCCGACTGCGGCCCAACTAATCCACGACCAACCCAAACCTCAACAATCGTAACGTTAAGACAACCCACTACTACTGTCCTTCATGTCGACTTCTGTTACAATTAGCAAATAAGCCGAAACGATGAGTCGTTCCACCACCGCAATCATCATTGCAGAAGCCGTTAAGAAAAACGAAGTTATGTAATCAACACCACGAAACTCTTATTCAATGCTGGTAATACTGAAGCTTATAAGTACAGCAACAACATCACCGACAAAAAAATAACATACCTAAAACACACGAAGAAAAAAAGTACAAACATGGCAGATTTTCCACCGCTAACCTTCACTCTTTCATATGTGAGCTATCCCTCTGCTACACAGACACACGGAGGGAGCGTCCACCTGACGATCCGGAGGCCAAACTCAAACCAGACTGACGTCGTCATTGAGACCCCATACGGAACGACCGGCCTGTCTCCTCAAGCATTCAGAAGAAACTATGAGGAGCTCCTTACTTACCACGACATAGGAGAGGCAGATTGTGAGGTAATGATTGCCTTCCTCTTTAGCTTCATCGGCGCCATTCTCCAGTCAACAGCCAATGAACAAGGTACACGAAACGACATTTATTTCACCATCACAGATAACAACCCATTTGCAACTGCTAGAATGGACAGAGACTTGCTCCTAAGCGACCTAGACACAAGCAAGAGAATGGCAACTCAGAGTGAGGCAACAGAAGAATGCCCCATTTGTTTCGAAATGTTTGGAGCAGAAGAGCATGTCAACAAGCTCAGGTGTGGTCATATATATCACTCCCAATGTATTCTTACCTGGTTGTGTTCAAGAATGAACTGCCCTATTTGTAGGTCTACAGACCTTTGATGTTAAAGGTTCCATGCGAACGCTTATTGTTTCTCCAATTTTTAAAAAAACACTTTCCGTTTTTTTTGTCAAATATCTTCCGTATGATATAAACAATAACAAACAAAAACAAAACCTGCTTGAGAAGGAGAAATTCACTGTAGATCATACGTTACCTCTGCTTCAAAAAAAAACCAAACATTCTTTTACCGATCAGGCGCACTTATTTACCACGACCAGAGGGTTAATACAAACGGGAAACAAGTTTCACACACATGTTACGTCTCGCTTACCGTCAGCTATTTCCACAGTAACATAAACGAGTAATAAATTAATCAATTTGTTAATGGAAACTATATTGGTACAAACTTAACTTAGAATCCCATATCACCCTCAGTCCCAATAGGGAGAAACCCATTGATACAGCATAGAGTAATGCATTTGTGTTTATTGGTAACAACTATAACTCCAGAGTATCGGATGTGGGAAATTTAGAACAAACAAAGAAACGCTATTTCAGAAACCCAAAATGTGAATTTGATACCCAGTTTGAAACTAATTGGACAATAAATTAGTACACGGCCAAAAAAGACAGTCATATCTTTCGACCTTCTCACATCAAACTTACTATGGTTGTTAGGGAACGAATATGGAGATAAGGGTTATTAAGAAAAAGAAAAAAAACCCTTCCAAAAACATAGTGTCAGTGGAAAGGGAAGTAAATATGACCAGAACTAATTGACGGAATCACTAATATTAAGCTACCATATACGTATACTCCTCTGCGAAAAAAATATGAAACAGTTAATGCAATCTTCAGATTAAAATAACACCCTGAAATACGAAATTATAAAACGCATAAGTTAAGAGGATACAGTCTCCACATATAGACCTCCACAATTAAGACAGAGTAAGAGTAAATTAAGGCACAAAATAAGGTTTTAATCTATCCCAGCCTGACCACTGGGTATATATACGTTGTACCTAAAACACTACAGAAATGTGGAAAAGCAAACAAAATGTGGCGGACAAATTTAGCAGCAGATGGAGGTTCGAACAGCTTACAATGTAAATATAGCTGGGGCTTTAATGGAAAGGTAGAAATATACACAGTACTCTTAAACTCTACTACAAAGCAACGTAACGACTTCTACATTACTATCTCCCTTGCAGGACACCCAATACAACGAATTATTGACATTTGATGAAGAAGATGCTGTGAAACCCAAAGCCCTCAATAACAAAATTTATGACCAGGAATCCACAGAAAGGTATGCAGCGAAGGAAAAGAAACCAGAAAAGTAAGACTCTGTGGAGACAAACTTTTTCCAATACTACACAAATGCTCCAAAGTTTTGCACATTCAGAGTGTCACCGTAGGTTTACAATTTTGCTGACATAAATGCAACAGGGAAGTGATCAAGAATTCCAAATTCGAAGCATGGATGGCAACAAACCAGGAAAAAGAAGAAGATATGTTACTTCCATGGAAAGCTAGAGAGAAGAAAGTGGGTGCTGGCAAACAGCAAACTCAATTCACAAAGATGACAAAGAAATTTTAATCTTGAATGTTGAATGTATTCCATCGGATTTATTTCATATATCAATAAAAGCCACAAAATAAGTTGACTGGATAAACTGTACGCAATAAGATACTTTTACAATTCAGCCATGGAACAATGGAGAAAGATTAGTACGGCCAAAGACTATACCACACAGAGATTAACTCTGTCAAATACAGAGACCCACGAATAAAACTTAATTGCATCAGCTGCTACATATTAGGGGAAATAAAACTTAGCCTAAATTAACATCCATGTCGAGTTCTTTCCCTAAATCACTGATTTTGTTAACGCATAGTAATAAATAGAAGAAAATAGACTAATACATTATTTTGGAAAAAAACTCAGCAGAATATACGCCATTTATTTAAACATACTGGAAATGAAACCGTGATTAGTGCAGATCATCAAGAAAATATACATAAAAATCTTTGACACACCATATACTACCGCATACATAAGCACAACAAAGCACATAACACAGTACAAAAACACCGCTAGATAAAAAACAATCGAGGAAGAAAATTTACCCGACGTATATATGTCTGACAACGGAGGGAGAGCCGCTTCCCCATGGAAATATACATGGACCGCTGATGCAAAGGTACACAAAAGTATTCAAAATACACTCCCCCTTCCCTCCCAACTAACATCTAACGCCCTTTTCAATACGATCTATCTTACAGGACGACCTACCGAAAGAGCACGCCTTACAGCACAGAGGAGAACAAAAACAAATGTAAGCCTCTCTCACCAAACACTTATCTTTCAAATTAAAGAAATCGTTGACAGCAAAAAATATAACATAGATCATTGCCTTTCTAATTTTCTTAACACTAAACACAAACTACTCACATTAGATACATAGACAAACTTCTGTTATCCCTAAACAAACCTCTTAAACCGCGCTCTCAAATGAAATTAGACACCTTCAAACCAACAAAGAAACGGCTTAATTAACAAAATACGTCTCCTCGCTGATAAACGATGTGTTTGAAAATAACACGTTCTCGATTTGTACTTTCTAGACATGTATTAGCCATATGTTTCTATGTCACAACACTCACAACCTGTGAGAAGAAGAACCAGGGCGAGAAAAAAAAAACATTCCAACTCTATAAGAAACTCATTTGTTTCAAAGACGTTTATATTTGCCAGCAAATATAGCACAGAAACACTGAATTAAATACTCACCAATAGGGCTTCAATCATCTATGAAATTAGAAAGCTGCAAAATTCTAAATCTATGCCAAAGAATCAGTACTCCCTCCCTAAACGTAGGATGTCCTTCCCTTAGAGGCGGGTGAATCAAAGTTAACGTTTTCAATGCAGCCTATTAAGACAACAAAAAAAAACATAATACACGTAAGTCGATCAGATCAATATAAAACAATCCATCTGCCTTCTACTCTAACCCACAAATTCAAACCGTCGAGTTCGTGGTTTTGGAAAACCGACGGAAAACGGCGTTAATGCAGTAAACAACTTCTGCTCCACGACGACTCACCGCCGTTGCAGCTAAGATTTCTGCAGCGAATCAAAACCAAATCAAACCTAACAATTCCAGAGAAAAAAACGAAATGATAACGAAAACGGAAGCAAAAAACAAAATCCGCACAAAACGTCTAACAGACAGTGCCACCACCTTCTGCACATTACTCCAAACCAAAGAAACAAACAGCAGATACACCAAAATTAAACTCCGACCTTCGAAAGAGAAAACCAAAACGTACATACCCAGCTTTAAAACCACAAAACGGCGGCCCACAAATACTTACAAAACACAAAGGATCCGAACACAGTAAAACTATTTTTCCTCTCTCTCCATCGCCCGACAGTCTCTCCCAAAATTAAATTCCCCGACCAAACCGGCATACCTAAAATAATTTACAGATATGGGAAAAAAAAAATTTACTCCCAAAAAGCTGCATAGCCCAGACAGCCAAACAAAAGGCCTCACACGATTAGGGAGAAAAAAAAAGGCCGACATGAACACACTACAAAGAAACCCAACAAACTACATCCCACACATCAAATTCTTCCAACCTACGAAACTAGGAAAATATAATTTAGAAGACCATTACAATTTTTATTATTTCTTCACCAAACTAAAACAAATACAATAAAAACATGAAAAAAAATTATACAGAAAAGATTGAGATATCAATTAATAAAAGAAAACCAGGAAAAAAAAATAAACATCATTTTTTAAAAAAAAATTACGTTCACTTATATTTGCCCACTCAATATCTCTTTCGAATAATATAGCCCCGTACGAAACAAAACAGGCACAAAAAATAAATTATCTAAACAATTTTCTCTTGATTATATTATTAATAATTACACATTTTTAAACAGGTATAAGTGTTTAAAATTTAGATTCCAAACCTTTTAAACATACTAAGTTTTCACCCACGTTACGTGTGAGTTATTTTACTATATTTATATTACAAATAGATGAACAATAATATTTATTAAAGTAATATTTTTATATTCATAGTACTATTATGTATATCTACATATTTTGTCGCATATATTTTTATATTATTACTGAATAAATTATGCAGGAACAGAGAAAAAGCCGCAACGAAGATAACATATGATTTCAATGATCTTACGTTAGGCCGGTCCAAACTGACAATCGTGGCACGAATTAATCGGGTATGGGAGATACAAAATCAGACAGACCAAAATAAAAACTTGGGAATAGTATTACTAATCTCAGACGTAAAGGTAAACACATCATCTACTACCATTAAATTTAACATATTTTTCTTATTTACGATTCAAACGGATAGAACAGGGCAATATGATAGAAACAAAAGTCAGAAGTCCTATTGACGAACAACATAAAAAAAAAATAGAAGAAGAAGGAATATATGGAATCTCAGTTTTCATGGTGCATCCAAACAACGGCAAATACAAGCTCACTCCCCATCGATATGTCCTCCAACTAACATCTGGAACAACGGTCACACCAATTAAGGAGAAAATACAAGCAATACCTGTAAACACATTCTGGATTGCAGATTATAGACGGCTCCTAAATCTACGAGATACAAAAACACAATTACCAGGTAAATCTACCTACTCAACCAAAAGATTTCAAACAAATATTAGAGACAATTTTGAAAATCCTTAATAAATAGTTAGCTTCAATTGCGTAGATGTTATTGGAAGGATACGTATAATTCTTGGGACAAATCTGACCAACCCTGAAGCAAAAACGGAGGTTCTAATAGGTTTACAGTTAAACAGGTACATGAAAATAAACTTTCTCAAACAAGCTTTTAAAAAGTGGAGAAAAACTGATCCAAAACTGATTAACCGCAGCACAGTAATAGTCCGACTATCGATATGGGATGAACAAGCAGCTAATTTCCGACAATTGCTGACACTTAAAGATATGAAGAGAACGGTCATCATTGCCACAAGCATAAATCCTAAATCATATAAAGGTATACTATATACAAGTATTCTCTATACGGCTCATTTCATATTTTGCAGCTTTAAAAAGACGATAACATATTTTGTAACTATACTGCAGGGAAATTACTACTTGCATCGACTCCAGCAACAAGATTCTACTTTGATAAATCGATTGATGCTATCAACACTTTCGAACAAAGAAGGACAGATGGTTGAACGCAATTATTAAGGGAAAGAAGAAGAAGATCTCAAGAAGGCAAGGAAGAAATATATATATACAAACATAAGAATCACATATAGCATCAGTTTTTGAATAGATATGTTTTACATAAACACATGTCCGACATCTTCGAAAAATAATAAATCTTCCATCCAAGGAGAGTCCACTTAAAAAAGGTCATTAAAGAAACAAAAAATAACACGGAAATTGTCCGAAAATAAAAGACAGTATAATCTCCCGAAAAAAAACGTCAATACCCTCCCACCTAACAGTTCACGGTAAATTAACATGCTCTCGGTCTGTAGTAGGCAAAATACGCTATACGAAAAACAACTTTAACTTAAAAAGGAAAAAAAAATTAGAAACATAACCCGCGCGTAGCGCGGGGAAACCACTAGTCTACTATATATTAAAAGGGGTTGATTCCCTGATTGCTTAGGCTGTCCAGCTCAGCCTTAAAGCCAGGTCATAATTCATTCACCAATCAGAATTCTTCTCTTATTAAATGTGAGTGATTTTTTTTAAAAATGCCAAATGAGTCGAACACATTTTATGGGCCAAAAGTCTCTTTGGGCAGCTTAACATTTCAGACAGTAGAGTCCTTACGAGTCCACTAACGGCCCACCGTAGAAGCACATACTTTCAGACCTGGTTTTTGTGTTGCTCTGCCTTCCCCGACGATCTCCGGGAGCTGGAGCGTCTCAGATGCGTTACACTTACACATGCAGACTTCCCACCTTCTCAACCATTAATTGGCTCCATTACTGGCAGAGTGAAGGCCGACGATTCAGTTGTCACAAGCTTTGGTGTTATATATGGTGCTGGAAGCCATTTCTTCGCATCTCCACCTTCTTCGGGTCAAACCACCATGGATATGGCGAAGAATTCACAAAATATCCTCGGGGGATTTCTTGTGAGCCCCTCATATCGCATATATGTATTTGGAGAATCCCATTTCTCGTGGCTCAGTGAAGGTAAAAGTTCTTTTTAGTTTGGTCCTTTCTTTTTCTCTGTGGTTTTATACTCATATATATGTAGGGAAATAAAATATTGCGGATTTGGTACAGTGGGTTGAGGATGAACAATCCCGGTCAACAAACGCCGACCATCAATTGAACGAAATGAAAAATGTTTCGAGTAATCAGCAGAAGTCTATTCGTGGGCAACTATCAGTATCAATGGGAACTTGCGGAAGCCACTTACACGTATGAATCTAAAATCGCGGAGCTGTAGAAGAAATTGGAAGATGAACATGCTCGGCCTAACTCTGCAGAAGAGCAACTTAGACAGATGAAAAGGATTATAAGCGATCGACAAGTTTTATCACAGGTTAGGCTTATTCCTGATCTTTGGGAACTGGATTTTTAGTAAGCATGATACATTCCGCTTTATGTTTCTGTCTTTTTTATCTCCTCAACATGATAAGTTCTATCTTATGCTTCAGCTCTTCTAGATCATTCTCTCCCCAATTGTTTTTAACTCTTGGTTTTGGGTCCAGGAAAATGAGGAGACAAACGAATTCAAGAAAAAGTTAGAAGAACTTTCACAAATGTATGAGTCGACAGTAGATGAACTCCAGACAATGAATTAGACTATGATGATCTGCTCCATCAAAAGGTGTGACTTTCAAACATCTGCTTACAGAAAATAATATCACACATTTAAGTTTGGCCATATTCATAACATCCAACTGCTGACTTCCTCGGATGAATATACGCTAAAAAAAAATTTTACATAGGAAAAACTTGGTGAAGAGGTTTGGGATATGAAGGAAAGACTTCTTTTCGAAGAAAAGCAGAGAAAACAAATGGAGAGTGAGCTTTCCAAACTAAAGAACAGTGTAGCCAGGACTCGAAGCAACCTCGGCTCAGCCCTAAAAAGTAATCGTCTCAGATCCTTCGTTTGTAGATTGAATATCTGGCTGATGTTGTTTGTATGTGCATCTAGAATACCCGATAAAGTTTGTGTTGATACCAAGTTTCCTTCTTTTTCAGAACAATAGGTCTGTTCACTTACCTATTTCGAAACGCAAAAGTGTAGTCTGAATTTGGAGACAAGCTCATATAATTCAGTTGCTCTGCAGGCTGAGCTACGTGCGGGTGTGTTTGAGGCTATCGAAGAAGAGGATAAAGAGATTGAGAGCAACGAAGTTCTCCCTCTAGCTTTGTTGGGAGCGTGGAAGGCAGGTTCATGCTTCTCCTTCAGGTCTTCACAAAGTTTTCATCTTTGATTTCTCTCACGATCACTTCAGTTTTACCATTCAGTTTTATATGTTTTCTTCTATTAGAATGATTTTTGTGTTCTTCTCAAAACAACAGTTCTCAATGTGTTTTTTTATGATCAGCAACCCTAGGGAAAAATTGCAAGAGATCACTAAAGCTTATAACGGTAAGTCTTTAACATGGTCAGTTTCTATGCATCAAGGCATCAAAATCTATCCATTTTAGTGTTCTAGGTGAAGGAACTTATGGGGTTCACGGGTTAAGCTTCAAAGGACTGAATTTGCTTTTCTCCATAAATCTATGACGAGTAATTTGTCACGAAAGAGAGTAGCAGTAAGAAAACATATGACAAAAAAAAATCTAGAAAGCATATAAACTTCTAAACCCTTCAACTTCATCTATTTATTCTTAGACATTTAACAAACAACAGATTTTCACCGACGAAATTATATGTGCTATGCTATTACTGGAACCTAACGAATTCAAATTGCAATAAAAAAGGATCGAAGCAGGTGGCTAATGAAAAATTACCTTGGAAAAGAAGGAAAGTATATGTTTTAGCCATTGTTTGATATTTTTATTTGCTATTTCTCATTTATTATTATTTAGTTCTCATGTACAGGGATATGGATATGGTCTTTATTCTATGCATATTCCACAAAAAAAAAAAAAAAAAACTGGCATTCATGCTTTAGTCAATGTTCTTGGGCATAATTGGTAGTTAACTAATTAACTGTTCAAATTATCAAACATATTGTTTTCTGATGGAATCTGTTTTTTCAATATTAACTCCATGTCAATTCAGCATAATCAAGCATATGTAGGAAAATACAATGTGAACCTTCGTGTATGATTACCGCCTCTCCGTTCCTACACATTGAATTTGGTTTTACCTACATAATGTAGAGATTATGTTACCGCCTTCTTGGATGGGTTTAAAGTCATGAGTTGCAGAATCTTCGTACTACACAGTAGACAACTTGGCCTTCATCTTAACCCACGTACGGCTAAAACTTGCTCATTACTGCTGCTGCTGCAGGAGCTAGCACTTCCGTCTTAACGCAGGTACGGTTTGCTCGGAATAACCTGTGTGCTATCTTCTTGGTGCAGAATCGTGTGTCTCCTCTAGATAAAAGGACCATGTGTCTTATCTTTTGTGTAGCCTCCAGATACAGCTGCATCAAGAATGCAAACGAGAGAGTTTGGAGAATCAAAAGGGTTGTGGAAGACTTTAACAGAAGGTACATAGGGAAATGCCTTTGATGGCTTAGGGATCTCTCTCCTATTGACCTCAAATCCTGCAATTAAGGTAAAACTCTCACTTGAATTTCACTGGCATATTTGCAATTTGTTTGATAACATGACTGGCTGAACAAATAGCTTTTTATTTTCCAGTATACAGTGTTTGATCAGCTGAAACAACACCTTAAACAGAAAAATGCAAAAGCCGAGAGTGGTTCTTCCCCTGTGGTGCTCTCTGCCTTTATGGCGTTCGTGTTAGGTGCAATCTCCAAAAGTGTTGCCAATGTCCTCAAATATCTAGCAGTCAGGTATTAGCTTAGCTTTAAGACAAAATTATTAGAATTTTTAATTATGTGGAACTCGCTGTCTTAGATAAACTTCTCCAAGTTTTGCAGGTGCAAGGTGATGTTTCAAGCTGCTGATGATTTAAAAGAAAATGAAACTAAGGGATTCCTGGTGTAAGGGTAAGGAAAACGATTCCTGGTGTTGTGTATGCGATATGGAGAAAAGAAGGGATGTTAGGTTTCTTTAGAGGCTTACAGGATCAGACCTTGAATACTGTTCTTCGTTCAGCATTGCTATCGATGATCAAGGAGGAAATTACTGCAGCGACATGATTTTCCTAAATATGTTAACATGGAACTTTTTAGCTGAAAATTGTAAGTGTTTCCATGAATCAAACGGGAAAAAAGTCGAGTTCAAAAAAACGGGAAAGCTTATGGGAAAATTGTTTTCAGAACTTGAACATTAGTTTGAAGCAGTTAACGCCATCCAACTAAGTCTTTCTACATTCACTTATTTGTACAACTTTTAAAATATTGGTATAAGAAAAAAAAAAAAAAAATTCATAGTTTTTGTTGTGGCTTTAAACTCATGGTTGCCAAATCATTAACCATGTTTCCTATTGCTACTCAATAGACTTGCTGTATTGCTACTCCATAGACTAGCTCCGCAGCTTATCATTTACATCATTTTGGTGAGAGAGAAATGACACAATTCATGCCAACATCTCCTGCACTTTTCGAGCAGTTTTCAAGGTACGTATTTGAGAGAAGCATTCGACACAAAGTTCTCGCGAATATAGATAGGGGAGTCTTTTGTAACTTTGTCTCTATTTTGTCCACAAATGCATATGTAATATGTATAATTGTATTTTTGTTATTTTTTCTTAATTTTTTTGGACTAACTTAGAGTTTGTAAACTGTGTGGAAACAATCTCTGTCTACCAATAAATTCACATATAGAAAAGTTACTATTCAAAACATAAAAGATACACATATTTCATAATGCAATTTTGATTATTTTAGAGAAAAACAAACCGCGCGTAGCGCGGTAAAACCCCTAGTGCTAGTAATTTAATTACATACGAGAAGTGAGAACTCTAAGTCTCTAACAAAGAAGAACGTTGTGTAGACGACAATGACAAACCAGCAAACCCAAGTCCTTTTACCTTTTCTCTGCTCGTGT